>WHSE01000214.1:0-37035 GCA_012295165.1 Asparagus setaceus
ACCATAGCTAATTAAATAGAAAATAAAAGACATAAAGACAAGGAAACACATGTTGCCCAATTAAAACTGATATAAGAAAACATGTCCAACCTGCTTTGCATACAAGGAAAGCAACAAGTTGTGCACTCAGGATCTTCATTATGCAAATGATGGACTGAGTATTCCAAATACTTGATAACCTCATGGGTTTCATTCCTGACCAAAATAGTAGTTGTCATCAGCCCCAGAAAAGAAATATATATAAATAATTGTCATCACCAACACAGCAAAGCAAATATTGGCCTTAAGGAAAACCATAAGCACTTCAGCATCATAAACACTTCTTCACAAAGTATTCATATTAATGGTAAATTCTTTATTCAAATTTTCCAAGGTGTTATATAAAGATATTCCTCTCCTTCTCCGACTGAATACAACTCAAGTGCCTCTATTGTCGCTGAAGTCAATAAATTCTTTATTCGAATTCGCTTACCTTGTCCTTGATTCATACGATACCTAAACCGCTTATGATGTATTCATTCCTCGCCTCCTTCCAAGTATTATCAGAGATATATAACAACATGATCATTTCTTGTACTTTCAACTTGTTTATTTTCTCTTTCACAATAATGACCAATTTACACCAATTTCAAGTCTTGTCCTCATTTTATAAAACATCACTTAAGTTACAAATATATGCACAATTTTACGTGTCACTCTACAAGTTCTTATGGACTTCATTGTTGTGATAAAAGTCGGGATGATTGTCATTGATTTGAATTTTGCTTCGACTTCTTTGGCCTACTTGAAATTCAAAAGAAATGCCTTTTATTTTAAATTACAATGAAAATCAAAAAGATTACAACTTTTATCCTTAGTGAACAAACCGCGGGGATTTACGTTATATCGGATCCTCGCTTGCGTGGGTTCTTTACTGTCTTAGGGACTTATTGTCAGGTGGACCACAGCGCAATTCCAATCCGGTGGAGACCGGGTTCGGAACTACTGAGATGTAAAGGGGCTCGTTCCTGAAGGAAGCGAAGCGCTGAGGGATCACACTCACGAAGGAGAGGATCGCTGGCGGGTGAGATCTACTAGGAGAAATCGGCGCTATCCACGAGATTAAGGCGAAGCTTAATCTAGAGGGTATCTGTAGTTCGACCGAGTTGATTACCTTCAGCTGTAGATCGGCGTTGGTGGGTTTATGCTTTCCGGTGCACCGAACTATCGTCGGCGGCTCGTAGATCTCGCAAGAGCTCTTCAAGAATATCCGAATCAGACCAAAGTCCGCGGAAGTCCCAAAAAATCCTCTCCGTCGGCAAAATCCGGCCTCCTCGAAGATGACACCCCCTATTTATACAACTTCGGGGGTGTTTGGTTAGCTCGGTCACTTAGTAGAGCCACCTCATTAAGTCGGCCAGGTGGCTCGACCATGATGGCAAAACCACCTCGCTTGGAGAGCACCTGACCAGTTGGTAAGTGGCTTTCGACCATGGTGGCCGGCATACGCCTCGACCACTGGTAAGGTCCGTCTTCTTCATTTGTTTTCTTGGTTTTCTCGGTCTTACGGGCTTAAGTTCGATGCGTTCAAGTCCATGCTCGATTCATTTGATTGAACTTCAACCCATCAACGGCCTAAATGACGATTGGTGCGTCATTTGAACTTGGCCTCATCGGTTTGAATCCGATCAACTTCCGAGCTCAAGCGGCTCATTATGCATCAACGGACTAAGTATGGTTGATTAGTCTCGTCGGCGTTTGAGTTTAGTCAACTTCGTCTCGTTGAGCTTCGTGAAGCGCGTCGTTTACGTCGGCTCGTCGCCTGACTAAGCTTCATCGTTCATTGCGTAATCACTGCCCGATGTTTTGGTCATGTTGTGGGATGGATCGTCGATTGTCAACCCGTTCGAGTCGTTCGAATGCGATAAGCAATTTTTATGCTACAGATACCCCTCCAAAGCGTCTCGGTCGATTCTTGATGAGTGCGGGATGCTTTGGACATGATGATTCACGCCTTGATGGTGAGGGTCCCAAAAGATAGCTTCAAGTCTTGATTCTTTCGGATCATCCGGTTCTTTGTAGGATTCACGATAAGATCGCGGTCTTTGCATTTATTGTCGAGTTTGTTGAAATCTTGATTGAAGGCGGTGGGTGAGTTTTGCTTGTAACTTCGTGTCGGTTGGTTATCATGGACTTTTAGACTTATCGTATGTGGCGAACTCCTTGTTGGCGACATGTTGGTTATGTCGAGTACATGGAATTTCATAACCCTCGATCGGCTATTTCTTCCATCATCGTGTGTCGTTAGTTTAACCGTGGGGAGGGTGATCTTTTCATGGAGATATACTCAGGATTCCTTGTCGAAGCGGAGACCATTTGGGTTTCAACTCTCGTCCTAGCTTTTCGATTCGGCCGTCCGGCGCTTTGGCGGTGTGGATCGAACCGATTGATCAAGAATTTTTGGCGACAACGTTGGTTGGCGTCGCTCTTGCATACTCGCTTCGGAGTATTATTATCCATAGTGGGAGGAATTTATTCCGTTCGGTGTTGTAGATAGGTCTTCGTGACAGCATGCAATTAGTATTGGTGCGATGGGAGAGTCTTTTGGTGAAGCTGGCGTTGTCGTCAATATAAGCCTCGTCGAGAATTAGTCAATTTATCCCTCTTTAAGGTTCCACAATAGGAAAATTGAGGGTTATTGAGTTATCCCTAAGAATATTTCTTGTGAGAATATTCTTACGGGAACTTCTCAGCAATTAGGAAGCGGTTTATACTCGTAATCGATTGGAGTAGGATTAGGCGGCCGTTGATCGTCGATGCAATCGCATGATCGAGTTATCCCACTAGAATATTTTTTGAAAACATATTCTTCGGGAACTTCTTGATAAATTAGGAGCGGTTTATACTCGTAATCCTAGTTGGAGTAGGATTAGGCGAGCGTTGATAAACGTCGATGCAATCCGACGCGATCGAGTTATCCTAAGAATATTTCTTGTGAGAATATTCTTAGGAACTTCTCGACAAATTAGAGCGGTTTATACTCGTAATCCTAGTTGGAGGGATTAGGCTGACGCGTTGATTTCGTCGGTGCAATCCTACGATCGAGTTATTCTAAGAATATTTCTTGTGAGAATATTCTTAGAACTTCTCGACAAATTAGGAAGCAGTTTATACTCGTAATCCTAGTTGGGTAGGATTAGGCGGCAGTTGATCGTCGAGAGAATTCGAGGTGTTATCTGTAGAATAAACCTTGATCTTTCCAATATAGCGGAGGAATTAGGAGCCAATTGGGACTGATTTGGCGTTATCTTCACATCAGCGAGATTCAATTAGGACTCCTAATTGAGGTGATTAGAGTCCTAATTAGAATTGATTTGGACTCAATTAGAATTCCTACTTCTTGCCAAATAGGAGTCCTCGTTCAAAGAGGATTGGGTGCATATGGGGTTGTTATAAATACCCTGACCCTCCTTTTTGACCTAGGCCCCCCCTCTCGTGCTTTCTCTTGTCTTCATCTGTTTCGCCGTCTCCTCTCTCTCAAGCGGCGAGGTACATGCCGAGGCGTCTTTTTCTTCTTCTTCTTCTTTTCTTTCTCTCTTTTTTTGCTTTGTGCATGAGCAGGTGCAAAATCGACAGAGCGAGAGGCGTCGGCGGTGGCGACGATCGGGCAGCCGGCCCGGCGGTAATTAGCGGCCGCCGATTTATGCGGCCCGGCTGGCGGCGCTGGCAGCCCGTCTTGAGGAGCCGACACAGGCGCCTGAGCAGCGCTGGGCGCAAACTGGTATTTACTGGCAGCGCTGACCGCGACCACTGGCAGCTAGGCCGCTTTGAAATTGCGCTAAAGCGGCACTATGGCCACCGGTAGCGCCTAAGCGGCACGCCTGGTCGTGCCTAGCCGTGTTAGCGTCGGTTGTTGCCGTCGCCTTTTCGTTAATTTTGACCCATATCGACTTTATTTGTCTTCTTTGCGGTTTTCGATGTAAATGGGAAGATCGCGCGTTTGGTCGATCAACTTCGCCGCGGCGTGAATGCAGCCTCCTTCTTCGGTGGTCGCCCGGCGTCCTCATATTCGTACATATATGCGTTGTATCCCCGCCGTTCTCCTTTGTGGCGATTGGGAAGAGCGAGATTCTCCTTCGTGAGGATTGAGGCTTCAAATCTGCGTTCGTTATGACCCGCTTGTTCTCCTTTGTGGCGATTGGGAAAAGCCAGATTCTCCTTCGTGAGGATTGAGGCTTCAAAATCACCGTCTCGATGTTTTTAGCGGGCGATTTCTACCGTACTCTACATGGAAGCGGAATATATTGCCGCGTTTGGATTAGCGGCTATATTTATCGTTCTCCGGTGTTTATCTGGATGAAATCGTCATACGTTATAAGGTCGTGACTCAATCTATGTAAGATGAATTCAGCCATTTACTAGCGAGTATTTTACGATTTGATTGATTATTCCTCGGAGCTTTTCCACCCTACGCGATCGATGGGCGTCATAGTGACTATTATTCCATGTGTGATGATCCCGATTTTTATCTACGCCTCGATTTGCGGCACATCGTGAGCGATCGGTATTTGAGGGGAGTTCCGTTCTCGACGATTGGTCGCCGTCTGCGCTAGTAAGGGACACCGCTCACGAACCTGCGAAAGGCAGTTATCTATTAGGCGACTCGGTTAAGGATCGGATCGGCTCTTATCGAGTGAGAGGTGGTTGAACAAAACAGCGGAGGCCTTGTATATTCCCGGATACCGTCGACTCTCATTGACCGACCTTAGACACCGTCTTTGTGAGCAGAGTATGTCATGGCGTCGGCCAGAGCATGATCATATTCATTGTGGGTTTATTACCCGGCTGGCGGTTCGGGTTCAGCGGGAATCGCGTCATGGCCTTCACCACAGGGTTGTAGAGTGGACACTCGCCCGTGATGAGCTTTTGTTCTGCCTCGACTTTGAAGAATCGCCTTGCTAAATTGGGCGAGAGATGCGATCATCGATCATAGATTCTTGGTACGGTACACTTTCGTCAAGTAAGCACTGGTGGAATTGGCGTGGCCACGTCCTCGGTAGATGGGATGGAGAACCGTGCTGCGGTGCGTATTGATTAGTGCCGCCATGTATGGCCTTCAATCGGTGCCAACCATTTCTTCACCTTATTCGAGCTTTATAATCCAGTTGAATCACGTTTTCACTAAACATGGCGAGTTGGGGTTGGCTTTGCATGAGATGTGCAGTATTCGAGTCTACCCATGGGAAGATGCTATATCGAGTACTTTCCCTCTAATCGGGCGAGCAATTTGAAGGAGCATACGCCCGTCGTTATAAGACTTTATGGGATCTCACTTGTCATTACCATATAGCTCGGTCCCGAACCTTACGCTAAGAAATCGCGAGTGAGTGCGGCGGTTCATGATTATTTGTTCGGCATTTGGAGGACAAATCGAGGAAATATGTGAACTATCACCGCTCACTCCTTGAAGGTTAATGAAGCTGATCGAGAAGTCCGAGGCTAACTCTTATACACTCGGCTTCATGAAAGCAGCCGGGGACCAGTTTCGCGACCTTTACGTGGCATCGCGGTGAAGCTATCCGGTAGACAACTCTTCTAGCGAGCTATCTTGCAATCTGGCTCAAGAAGTGTGGTTCCATATCAATCGATGATGCTTTACCTTTGGAGGTCCTTTATCCTGCGGTTCAACTTCGCCCACAAGAAGGAACTCTCTCTCCTTCGGTGATGGTGGCGGTATTCACCGTGGATTGATATATAGTTGGCGTTTACCCGAGAGAAAGGACGAGCCATCATCACGTATCCCTTCCGTCCAGTAGAGCTCCCATATACCTATTGATGACACGTTGGTCCTTCATCGTCCGACATGATGTCGACGCAGGGTTCCACAGTTCGTCCTCCTTTCTTACGGTTGGTAGAGGATTGCGAGATGGAAGAGCGTGGTTTTGCGAGATCAAGAAAGCGATCTGCGATTCACAAAGGGTGGATCTTTTCGAGATGTTTTCCTCGATTATGGTCAATATGGTGAGTCCTGGTCGACGAGGAGGTGCGAAGACAGCCGGACTTCACTTAACATTGGCTATTTCAATGGCTAGTGAATATCGGGCGAGGTATCTTACCTTCCAGTAAGTGAGGAATGCTTCATTGAGCCTTATTTTCCTGTCGTTTTGCGCCCGGTTCGGTTACGACCAACTTTATGTTGGGAACCCAAACGACTCAGACTTCGAGGTGGACTTGTGGAGCCGAGCATGGTTGTGGGCGTCATAGGGTGTCTGCGGTGCTAGGTTCATCTCGAGCTCAGGCCGTCGGGGAGTCGACATTCCTTCATTGTAGTTGGCTATTAGTAGCCAACGAACGATCCTGAGGCCATCTCGATCCGTGGCCAGAAGCATCGTTCGGCCCGGTACTCAAGCGGCTTCATGAATCTTGCTCAAGCTCGAGAGGAAGCGCCCGATCTTATCGGCCAGAGTGGTGGGAGAGAATTCCACAACTCGCGACTACTTTAGGAAGGACAGCGAAAGTGCGGCTCATGAAGGACCTCGGTACCTTCTCCTTTTCCCTTCGTTTTCTCATCCTTTCCATTAGATTTCTCATCCATTGAATTTTCGGGAAAATCTGAAAGAGGAAGAATTTCGACCCTCAAGAGGTTAAGCGAAGAGGTTAGCTCATAAGAATCCGTGAATCCTCGGTCCTTTGATATAGACTTGACCAATAATGCTCCGGTCGGTGGCGAGGTAATGATTCAAGTGATGAAATCAAATTTCAACTTTTGCGGTGACATTTCTCGTTCGCATGCGAGGGGTTCTAGGATTATGATCCCGGCTTTGATTTTGTTCACCACCATTTTCTTTGAGCTCAGTTCGCTCATCTTGAGCAAGTTTTACTCAACAAATGTATGGAGCTATGGCGGAGGAGGCAACGTAGGACGATCGGTGGACCCAATACATCTATCGATAATTCCTCTTACGGGTGGTGAATGCGAGAATGGAATGACTCGGTTTGTACCCTCACTAATTGCCTCTTTGCTTTTTGTTCTTTTAGAGATTGCGAGGAGACAAATGCACATAGAGACTAGGCAAGCTAACTCCACTATAGGAGGTATGTAGCTTTACCTATTGTTTGCCTTAATTGCATTCGCCTTCCTAATGCCTTCTTTTTTAGAACTCTCCATGGAAGATTCGTGGGATCCGGTTTATATGGCAACACTTCCATGGATGACTTGCTCTCTGGCAGCTTGGTCACAGATGGAGATACCCTTGGTGAGGATTTACGAAGCTACTATCCACGAAGAAGGTATGAACTTTCTCTTGATTAATTATAGGACCGTAGTTTGGCCAATACCACTATAATTAAAGAGGTGAGACATTCCATTTGTGCGTGGCGGTACCCCTCTTCCGTCGGCTTTCGAATCGGCTACGCGTGGATTGAGATAGATGAGCACAGCGAGGGCTCATTTGCGGTTGGCGACATCCGGCGATAGATAAGCCCTCGGTAGACTTGCTAGCCTACGAGCTACAGAAGAGGCGGGTAAGGTCTTTTAGCCAAATAAGCTTTAAGCCCATTTTTTACTAAAAATCCTAAAGTCCTCTTTTCTTAAATGCGAGCCTCGTCTCGACTCCATGATCGGCGAGGCGTTGATCTTTGGATGAAGATCCATCCCATCTTATTATCGTTTGGAAATACGCTCATTCTTTTCTTTGGTGAACCTTGTGATCGAAAAGGTCCTTCATGGCGGGCTTTCTCTTCATCGATTCGGACCATTGCTTGAACCAGATGGCTTTGATCACGGGATATGGGTTACCAGTGGCTCTCGAGCCATTGTTGGCGACCTGACCATCGGAGAAAGCTTGAGAGCTGCAAGAACTCACGGCGGTGGGGCTTCCTCATACATAGCCTCATCTGGGACTTCAGCGTTTAGAGGCATGGCCCGATGCTTCGTGTTTTCTTGGGCTCAAGTCGAATCTGAGAGATCACGCCGTCAGCTTCGAGTACATTGTTCTTGAGACATATTCTTCCTTAAGCCACATCGGGCCCGATATTGGGCGAGTCGGAGAGGATATCGCTTTCGAGGAGTCTTTGAGGGAAGATAGGATGGGCAATTTGGGTGGCCAAGGCCAACAAGGAAGAAGCCCTCGCCGTTCGTCTAGGAGCTTGATCGTCGAGCGGCCCGGCCGAGCTCGAGGAGGACGAAGACGAACAGATGAGAGTCCTTGGTAGAGTTGCGGAAGAACTCCACCAGGCTTACAATGATGAAGTGTCTGGCTTCGAACAACAAATCCTTTGTCATAGACTTGATGCTTAAGCGGTTGTAGCTCCTTCTATATTTGCTTCAAATGAATAAGATCCATCCTTTCATTGTTTATTATGATTCTTTACTTAAGTGAAATAATTATACTTATAGGATTTTGGCAAACCCTCGACCATCAGCGGGTTTGATTAGCCTTTACCAACTCTGGTTTGAGTTGGGCTAGCGTCTGGATTATGCGGATCCGTTCGCGCGTGGCGTGCTAAAAGAATAAAACTCTCTTAGACTTAATGCTCACGATGTTGAATCGTAGGCTTCATACTCTTTACGGGCAAGAGACCGCGCAGCAGCGTTACCGTAGACTCATCCCTTCTTAGGTTTGGGATGAAATACCCCGAATCGAACTCAGGTGTCTTCTTCAATGGAGAAAGACTAAGCGGAAACAGCGTGTGGCGTTGGCTTTAGGGTTATTAGCCCGACTGACCCTCAGCGGGTTTGATTAGCCTTTACCAACTGGATTTGAGTTGGGCTAAGCGTGTAGATTGTCTAAATCCGTTCTACACACAGCGTTGTGCTAAAAGAATGAAACTCTCTTAGACTTAATGCTACGATGTTGAATCGTGAGCCGTCTTTTCAGGGAAGACTAACCCGGGCGTGTGTTGGCGTTGGATTTATCCTTCTTGAAGCGGGATAAAATACCCGAATCAAACTCACGGTGTCTTCTTCAATCGGAAAAAAGACTAAGCGACAGCGTGTGGCGTTGGCTTTATCCTTCTTAGGCCGGGATAAAATGAATCGAATTCTGGTGTCTTCTTCAATGGAGAAAAGACTAAACCGGCTTAGCGATGTGTGCGTTGGCTTTATCCCCTTAGGCTTAGGATAAAATGCGTCGAACTCACGGTGTCTTCTTCTCGGAGAAAGACAAACCGGCAGCGTGTGGCGTTGGCTTTATCCTTCTTAGGCCGGGATAAAATGCCCCGAATGAATCTTGGTGTCTTCTTTTAATGGGAGAATAGTGAGCGGTTAAGATTGATTGGGGTGGAAAAGGAAGAATGTGTTCTATTTCGGGATGAGGCTAACAGATTCCTTGCAGTAGGAATCGAAAAGACTTCGGGTGACCCGGTCGGACTACACAGTGCGAAAATCTCGGCGCACATGCAGATCGGCTACCCTAAGATAAGAGGGAACTAAGAGTGGGATCTCCACTCAGAAACCGAAAAGACTTCGAGGCGACCTTGATCGGACAACTGATGCGAAAATCCGTAGCACCTTCGGTCGGTACTACAAGATGAAGATGGAACTAAGAGTGGAATCTCCACTCAGAAGCAGAAGAGACCAGGCGACCTTGATCGGACAACACAGTCGAAAATCCGGCGCATACCTTGATCGGTACCTGGAAGAGAAGATGGAACTAAGAGTGGGATCCACTCAGAAGCGAAAGAGACTTCGAGGTGACCCGGTGGACAACACAGTGCGAAAATCCGGCCATACCTTGGTCAGTAGCTACCTAAGATGAAGATGGAACTAGAGTGGGATCGCACTCGAGAAAGAGAAGAGACTTCGAGGCGACCTTGGTCGGACAACACGGTGCGAAAATCCGGCGCGCCCGCCGATGCGCTACCTAAGATGAGGATGGAACTAGAGTGGGATCTCCACTCAGAGAACGAAGACTTCGGGTGACCTTGATCGGACGGCACTGTGCGAAAATCGGCGCTATACCTTGGTCGGAGCTACTAAGATGAAGATGGAACTAAGAGTGGGATCTCCAGAACCGAAAGACTCGAGGTGACCCTCGAGTGGACAACGATGCGAAAATCGGCATACAACCGGTCGGCGCTACTAAGATGAAGATGGAACTAAGAGTGGGATCTACTCAGAAAGAGACTTCGGGCGACCTTGATCGGACAACACGATCACGAAAATCCGTATACGCCCGGTCGGTAGCTACCTAAGATGAAGATGGAACTAAGAGTGGGATCTCCACTCAGAAATAGAAAGACTTCGAGGCGACCTTGATCGGACGGCTGATGCGAAAATCGGCGCATACCTTGATCGGCTACCTAAGATGAGGATGGAACTAAGAGGGATCTCCACCAGAACCGAAGAGACTCGTGACCTCAAAGGACAACCCGGTCGAAAATCCCACAAGATACCTTCATGGGCGCTACCTAAGATGAAGATGGAACTAAGAGCGGATCTCCACCGAGAACCGAAGAGACTCAGCGACCTTCGACAACCCGCTCGAAAATCCCACAAGATACCTACCGGGCTACCTAAGATGAAGATGGAACTAAGAGGGATCTCCACTCCGAACCGAAGAGACTCAGCGACCTTCACCTGATACCGGGTTCGAAAATCCTACAAGATACCTTCACGGCGCTACCTAAGATGAGGATGGAACTAAGAGTGGATCTCCACCGAGAACCGAAGACACTCAGTGACCTTCACGGACAACTGGGTCCGAATCCCTACAAGATACCTTCCCGGCGCTACCTAAGATGAGGATGGAACTGAGTGGATCTCCACTCGAGAACGAAGAGACTCGTGTGACCTTCACGACACGGTTCGAATCCTACAAGATACCAAATGGGCTACCTAAGATGAGGATGGAACTAAGATGGATCTCCACTCCGAACCGAAGAGACTCGTGACCTTCATACCGTCGAAAACCTACAAGATACCTCACCGGCGCTACCTAAGATGAGGATGGAACTAAGAGGGATCCCACTGAGAACCGAGAGACTCAGTGACCTTCACCGGACAGCCTCGGTTCGAATCCCTCAGATACCTTCACGGCTACCTAAGATAAAGATGGAAAGAACCCTCCGCTATCACGAAAGGATCGATGCTTGGAGAGGAAGAATTTTATATTCTGCCTCCTACAGTAAAAGGATTTTGATTGTGGCCTCTTGTTAATGGACGGAATCAAGAGGAGATTTTGGTAATGTACCGTATGTAGGCCCACCGCCAGGAATTCGATCGGTGGGAAATTATGATGGAGGATAAATCTAGGGTTATCCTCAAGGAAGGGTAACACATCCACAAGGAACTTCCCGTTGAACGAGTTATCCAAGATACTAAGGGTAGTACAGAACTTCCCATTTATCTAAGATTAACCCGCCATTTTGGGTAATTAGGCGATATGCACCATTGGAGTAGACCGCTTTCTATCACAAACGGCCCTCCCATTTAGGTTCGAATTTACCTTTCTTTTTGGAAGTGAGGATTATTGGTCGCCGAGCAAATGGAGGACCAAATCTCCTTCTAAAGGTTCTCTCGTGAACTTTCTTGTTGAAAGCCCCGACATCCTAGCTTGGTAGAACTCAATGCATTGTTGAGCCTCTGCGCTTTCATCTAACATCTCAAGCTCTTCGAGACGCTTTTGATGTTGTTCTTCCATCGCCATCTCCGGAAAGGGCGACATACGGCGACGGACTCGATCTCCAACGGAGAATCGCCGCACCAGACCGTGGAGTACGGGTCGCCCATCAAGCGCGGCGTGATTGCAGCGATATGCCCGAGTGCTTCTCCGAAGTTTATCATCCCAGCCTCGCTTGTTATTCTTCACAAGCTTCACAAAATTTTGATGATCGTCTTGTTGAATGCTTCGCTAATCCATTTGCCGCCGATTATAAGTCGCTGACGACATCTTGTATCTTGAATTCTCGCAAAACCCGATGAAGGAATTGCCATGAATCGGGGACCATTATCATGCACGATCCGTTTCGACACCATGTCGATAAATGACATGGTGTTTGATAAATTTGACGACGGTATCCTTTACTTCCTTTAGCTGATTGCTTCCGCCCACTTGAGAAGTAGTCGATCGCTAGAATAAACCGATCTCCTTTAACCGGACGACTGATGCGAAAATCCGGCATACCTTGATCGGCTACCTAAGATGAGGATGGAACTAAGAGTGGGATCTCCGCTCAGAGCCAAGAACACTCGGGTGACCTTGATCCGGACGACTGATGCGAAAATCCGGCGCCTTCAACCGGTCGGTAGCTACACAAGATGAGGATGGAACTAGAGTGGGATCTCCACTCGAGAGCCGAAGACTTCGGTGACCTTGGTCGGATGACTGGTGCAAATCCGTATACCGGTCGGCTACCTAAGATGAGGATGGAACTAAGGTGGGATCTCACTCAGAAGCGAGAAAAGAGACTTCGAGGTGACCTTGGGTCGGACGGCACAGTGCGAAAATCGTAGCATACCTTCGGTCGGCTACCTAGATGAGGATGGAACTAAGAGTGGGATCTCCACTCACGAGAGCGAAGACTCGAGTGACCTTGATCCGACGGACTGATGCGAAAATCGGCGCATACCTTGGTCGGCTACCTAAGATAAAGATGGAAAAAACCCTCAGTTTATCGCGAAAGGGATCGATGCTTGGAGAGGAAGAATTTTATATTACGTCTCCGTAAAAGGATTTTGATTGTGGCCTCTTGTTAATGGGCCGGAATCGAGGAGATTTTGGTAATGTACCGAGAAAATTTGTAGGCCAGTCGAGGAATTCGATCGGTGGGAAATTATGATGGAGGATAAATCTAGGGTTATCCTCAGGAAGTGGTAACACATCCGCGGGAACTTCATTGAAGCGAGTTATCTGAAGATACTAAGGGTAGTATTTCTTGAGAACTTCGTTTATCGGCATTAATTGTCGTTAGCCATTTTGGGTAGTGGCGATATGCACCCGTTAAGGTGAAGTAGTTTCATCATGGCGGGCCTCCCATTAGGTTGAATTTACCTTTCTTTTTGGAAGTGAGGATTATTGGTGCGTCGGCGGCGAGGACGAATCTCCTAAAGGTTCTGTCGAACTTTCTTGTTGAAAGCCCTCGACATCTAGCTTGGTAGAACTTCGATGCATTGTTGAGCCTCCGGTCTCATCTAACATCTCAAGCTCTTGAGGCGTTTTGATGTTGTTCTTCCATCGTCATCTCGTTGCAGAGGCGTCGAAGTGGCCGGGATCACGGATCTCAGCGGGGCGCCGCGCAGTGAGCCGAGGGGAGTCGGGGTGGCTCCGGTTAGCGTGCGTCTGCGTTGTCGCGATATGCCGAGTGCTTCTCAGAGTTTATCATCGGTCTGGCTTGTTATTCTTCAACTTCGACAAAAGTACGATGATCGTCTTGTTGAATGCTTGGCTAATCCATTTCTTCTTTGGATTATAAGTCATTGTGAGACATCTTGTATCTTGAATTTCATAAAACGATGAAGAATTGCGATGAATGGGACCGTTATCATGCGATCCGTCTTGGGACACCCGTCGATAAATGACATGGTGTTTGATAAACAATGACGGTACTCGCCTTTACTTCCTTTAGCGGGATTGCTTCCGCCCACTTGAAAGTAGTCGGTGATCGCTAGAATAAGCCGATCTCCTTTGGCAGCGGAGGAAAAATGGGACCTAGCGTCCATTCCATGTCTCGAATGGCGGGATGTGGCGAAGGATGCTTTCGAGGTGATGCATATAATTGCGTGAATTTGACAGCGTGGCATTTCGGCGTGCTATTGCGTCATTAACCATTGTTGGAAGTAGCCCATTCTCGATTCGATCGTAGAGCTTGGGACGGTGGTGTGCACCACATTCACCTTCGTGTGCTTCAGAAGGACCTCTCCACCTCTTTGTTTGAGAGGCATCAGACAAAGACCATCGTACCCGTGATATAACATCCGGGTCTGCGTGTTAAGTAAAGAATCTTGGAGCTCTTCGGGGTTGACTCTCTCTCCTTCGTCTTGGTAGAATACCATGTAAGGCGTGTCGATGATAGGAAGCGTAATCTGGGGCTCCAACTTGGTTTGGATTGTATACACTTCTTTGGTAACTACCCCTTATCTTCTTGTGCCTCATCGTATAATAGTGCGAAGAGTTGGTGAGTCTGGCCGTGTACTAGTTGCTGGGTCTCCGGAAGGTTAACTAGCGACACGACTACTTGCCGCGATGCATCGCATAAAGCGTTTTGGGTAGCGGGATATATTCGATGAAAAACTCTTGAATGAGTCGCGCTATTTCAACGGCTATCGATGATAGGGGATTAGATCCAGATTCCTAACTTCATAGTCACCACGGATCTGTTTGACTATCAATTGCGAATGCGGTATGCTTGAGATACTCTACCCCGGCTCCTTGGCGAAGCTAAGTCCGATAAGTAGCGTTGTATTACGTACGTTATTGGAACAAGGTTGGTGAGTGAATAAGCACGGGCATGACATGATTCCGGGGAAATCAAGAACCTCAGACTCAGTGGAAATCTTAGAACATCAGGGGCACTTGCCACATTGGTGGCGAAGCTCCATCAAAATACAATCGCCATATTTGTTGATGCGGCGTAGTGTTGACTTCGAATTTCATGGGAAGATCATCATATAGCTCAAGCGCATCCGTTGTCGGGTTGGCGAGAGATCAAAATCGCTTGTCCTTTGGTGACTTGTTGTTTGAAATACAAGTCATATTGGGACAAGAGCAAGGCCCATTCGCTTCGCCTTGACTCATCAGTAATTTGGGTCATAAATATCGGGCCGGATTTACGTTAGAGATAACATAAATCGTCATCCGGGCTAAATAGTGTGCATTTTCGATCGCGAACACTAATCGGCAGCTTCTTCGACCATTGGATATCGAGACTTCGTAGCCAGACTAATGTTAACTCGAGGTAATACTTTGCACATTCGTGGCCGTATCGTCGTCTTGCTTGCGAGTAAAGCGCTTAACGGTGATCCGTTGCCTTGGCGTAGATCAAAAGCGGTTTTCGGCAGCGGTGCAACAAGAAACGGGAGGTTTAGAGATACGACTTGATCTCTTGAATGCCTTACGGCGTGCTCGAAATATATGACCGCCCTTCTTGTTCAACTTGGAGAGCGGTGGCACTTCAGGATAGGTTCGATATGAGCCGGTCGGATGTCATGATCGTCCTTGTAACCCCGAGTTCTCTCAGTTCGGAGGTTGCAACTCTTGAATTACCTTCACTTTGTCGGGATCGGCGTGGATTCCTTTGTCGGTGGCAGCGAAGCCAGAGGAACTTGCCACTGGACATCGAGGATTTGGCGGGGTTCATCTTTAGGCGATGAGTCGCATGAGTTCGAATACCGTTCTAAGATCTTTGATGTGATCTCCTTTGTCCGCGCTTTTACGACTAAGTGTCGGCGTAGCATTCGGCCGTTTTCGGAGATGATCTTGAAAAATCTCCGTCATTGCTCGGCGGTATGTTGCGTTCTTCAAGCGAATGGCATGGCCAGTGTAGCAAAATATACCGATGGGCGTTGAACTGTGTGTTTGGCGTCATCGGGGTGCATCTTGATTTGATTATACCAGAAACCATCCATGAGCGACATTCTTTCAAATCCACGCGTATTGTCGACTATGACATCGGTGATTGGAAGAGGGAAGTCGTCTTTAGGCAGCGTTGGATCTCGTAGTCGACACGGATCGATCGAACCATTCTTCTTCATGGCCAGGGACTATATTAGCCACCCAATCCGGATGTTGAATTTCCTCGATGAATCACATTCTATGAGTTTCTTCGCCGTCAACAATTGCCTCCAATATTTGTGGGCCGAAACCGTCTTCTTGTTGCTTGCCGGGTTTGACATCGCCTTGATGTTGGCGATGTGTTGCCACATAGAGGTCGAGTCACGGCATGTCCTCGTAACTCAGGCGAATACATCGATATACTCCACGATTGGGGCAATCAACTCTTCCTTTTCTTCCGGGGAGAGTATTGCGATGTTTATGAGTTTAGGATGCTCTTCATCCCCATATTAACTCGGACTACCTCATCCTTAGTGGGGGTTCTCTTTGTTGAACTATCCCCAAGCGCTCTTGGAGTTGATGGATCCATGGATCTTCCCATGTTGGCATGTCTTCATCACTCTCAACGATGCAGCGGGGATCGGCCGTAGCCATATTGACATCAAAGCCTTGAAAGCTTGTCCAGGCAGTGTCGAATCCCAGCGAAGAATCGGGCGAATGTCCGTCTCCCTCCGGGTGGATTATTATCAATCGACCGAGCATTCATCTTGAGGAGGATTAATATCCCAATCCCCGTCTGAATGCATAGTAGTTATAGGCTTCCCTTTTGGGACATATGCCGCTCTGGGAGGGACTTCGAGGACCTCGCCCAAAACATAAACCTTCTCCTTGTGCCAAGTTGTACCCCGTCTCTTCATGATACCGGTGTTTGGACTATATCGAATGTGTGGAGGATAGGTCCATTGTCGTCTTCGTCGTTTTGAAGAAGTGATTATTGAGGCGCATCTCCTTTAGTAAACCAAGTCTTTTCACTACTTGATCTTACGTGGGATGGCGAGTCTTTGTCCCCAAAGGAGTCTGGGCCTTTGTGTAAAGCAAGATGGAGAGTTGGCGAGGTGCAACTCGGATCATTGTATAAACTGTTATCACATCATTCAAAGACAAAGGATACTCTAAATCGTCATTTATTGATTCATCGACAATTTGCAATTACAATGTTCATCGGCGATTCTTCATCGTCAAGATTGATTACAAGGGGTACAATGTTATTTAAAACAAAACCTCCACTATAACCAAGCCGGTTTGGTGTCGGCTTCTTCACCGTATCGTACCTTGGCCGATGATTGATTTGGACTCATTCCGTAGAGGAGAGAATCGTGAAATAATTCTTCATCTAAAGCGGTTGTTTGTCGCGACCACATCTTGACCTCATTATTCGTGTCTACATATTTGAGACAACGATGAAGAGTAGACGGGACTATAACGTTATTGTGGATCCAAGGTCGACTAACAATAAGTTATAGGAAGTCTCTGCGTCAATCACATAGCGGTGACTTGGACTTTAAGTCCCCATTTGGCACTTTATCCGGATCTTACCGGTAGAGACGTGGTGTTAAATCCATAGATCATTGTGCCGTTGATGCTAACTGGCGAGGGATTCAAGTGATACATGGTATGAGGGCATGATGCTCCATGTGGAACCGGATCGACTTGGATCCGATCTTCACTAGAGCCATATACGGTGAAGTATAGCGGCCTATCGTGTTTGGAATTCCTCGATGCATATCCTCCTTTGTAAAAGTGATGCAAGGGAAGTGTTTAGTCGCGAGGTTGCATTCTTTGGGCCGACTCTTACGGACTCGGCCTAATCACGTGAGGAAGACACGAATCGTGAGGGCTTCTTGAAGAGCTTCGTCTCTTTGATAAGCCTTGACAACTCATAGAGTGATCCTTGCGGGGATATTGGCTAATTGGGCCATGGCGTCGAGCGGTATGGAGAGTTGAAGTTCGGTTTATCTCTTCAATCGGGCTGAATCGAGGCGCCGGAGTTGAACTTCATCGCGCTTTGCTTTTTGTAGCTTCTTTGGCGACCACTGGCGCTTGCGCTTTCTGCATGCAGTGAGGGATTTGTTGGTACCCCGAGCTCCGAGGCGTCTTGGCATTAATTCGGGGATTTCGGGTACTTGTATTTGTACTCGTGTCCACTCGGTGGCGTGGGCTTGAGTTCCCCTTCGGACGGTGGAATGTTACCACTGTTCATCGTTCCCTCAGTGCGGAGTAGCATGGCATGCCTTTCCCTTACGCCTTGCTTTTCTTCAGCGAAGAAGAGGCTTTGCTCATCTTCAAGTAGATGCGGGTGGACCACAAGACTTCGCCATTCGGGTTGTATCGATACAAGTCCTTTCCGGCGTTGCTTGTGTGGTTAGTCATTCTGGTCTTCTGCGACTTTGACCGGTTCGGGTTCAAACCATGTCAGGCACCGACCGGAAGCTTATGGACACTACATTGCTCAGGCCTTCTTTTCTTTGGGCGGCTTCATAGTGATGACCCTACGTCAATTAAAGCACGGATTTTGTCCTTAAAGTGAAGCGATTTAGTGGGGTGATGAACCGCCACATGGTATGCTGCGATATCTTGGGTCATTCGTCTTCATTGCCTCCTCTTGATTGAATGGGAGGGAGCTTGATCTTGTTATTTTCCACAAGATATTTGAAGAGACCGGAATCTCGTGGTCCCTAAAGGAATAGGACTTGAAACCGCGGCTCTGAGGCCTTCGCTACGTGGCCCGGTTGCCGCGTTGATTGTGGTACATTGGCCGTTCTTCTTTATTCTTTTCTTTGGGGTTGGAGTTGAAATGTTTGGTTACAGGCATTGTCTTAGGTGCTCTTTCCCTTTGCCGCGTGGGACAAATGCAGCCGGAGCTTCGACCGGTGGCCTCTTTCGCCTTTTTCCTCTTGAGGAACCTTCGACTTGCTCTCCACGAACCTTCAAGTCCTTCCACGTTATCGATGGTCTGTACCCATTGCTTCAACACATCTATCGATAAGTTATCATGCGGAGTTTGGAGGATGAACTCCTCCGTTATTGGATCCCGCGGTTCATTGCCTTGTTCAGAATCGTTTAACAAAGATGTCCACGGTTTCTCCGTCTCTCTCGCTTCTCGTCGAGCAATGTCGATCGATACCTCGTATCGTCATCAAAATTGGTAAAGAAGCTAGACTCCATGTCGTCCAGTGTGAGATGCTCCGGAAGCGAGGCGGTACCGGTCGAAGCTGACTCCGAAGGGTGCCAGCGAATAGCCGAACCATCGGGGTTCGTTGCCGTAAATAACTCGAGGTGTGACTTGAAATAAATCAAGTCTTTGCGTCGGGAACCCTTCCGTCAAATGGTGTGAAGTTTATTAAGTTAAACCCGAGTGCGAGGATTGATTCCCATTCCCAGGGTATGGGCAAGGAATACTGTCTTCTTTACTTCTTGGCGAAATCAATGAATTGATTTTGCTCTCCAAGTCTTTGATTTCACCGAGCAACAATATCTATGTTTTGCCTAGCGTTGCGGGGTTCGGAGGGTTATCATCTTCTTCGCTTCCTCACGCTCGAATCGCTATCATCTTCATCGGCGTTACGTACCGACTTCGATTCACCTTGATGTTTTGTCGGGCTTGGATGCGTTGATCGTGCATTTCTCTCATCGTGCGCATGGACTCCATTTCTAACTTGAAGTTTTCCGTTGTTTATTCAATGCTTCGTCTAGCATTTTGGCCACTGATGCATCTGATCATGGCGTTTCTTGGGGCTCCGCTGATCTGATATGATGGATCGCGATTCGGGGTTGTATACGATACAAGTCCTTTCAAGCGTTGCTTATGGTGGTTAGTCATTCGGTCTTTCTCGCGACTTTGACCACCGGTTGAGTTCAAACCATGTCAGCGGCTGAGGCGAAGCTTATGGACACTACATTCGCTCAGACCTTCTTTTCTTTGGGCGGCTTCATAGTGATGACCCTACGTCAATTAAAGCACGGATTTTGTCCTTAAAGGAAAGCGGATTTAGTGGGGTGATGAAGCCCTATGGTATGCACCGATTATCTTGGGTCATTCGTCTTCATTGCCTCCTCTTGATTGAATGGGAGGGAGCTTGATCTTGTTATTTTCCACAAGATATTTGAAGAGCCGGAATCTGCCGTCCCTAAAGGAATAGGACTTGAAACCGCGGCTCGGGGCCTTCGTTTGTGGCCCGGGTTGCCGCGTTGATTGTGGCCATTGCGGCCGTTCTTTGCTTTGCATTCTGCTGCTTCTTTGGGGTTGGAGTTGAAATGTTTGGTTCGGCGTTTGTCTTAGGTTGCTCTTTCCCTTTGCGTGGGACAAATTACGCGGAGCTTCCGTTTGCCGCCTCTTTCCGCCTTTTTCCTCTTGAGGAACCTTCGACCTTCTCCACGAACCTTCAAGTCCTTCCCGCGTTATCGATGGTTTGTACATTGCTTCACATATCTATCGATAAGTTATCATTGGGGTTTGGAGGATGAACTCCTCGTTATTGGATCCCGACGGTTCATTGCCTTGTTAGAATCGTTTAACAAAGATGTCCACGGTTTCTCGTCTCTCGCTTCGTCGAGCAATGTCCCGATCGATACCTCGGTATCGTCATCGAAATTGGTAGGAAGCTAGACTCCATGTCGTCCCGTATGAATGCTCCCGGCTTGAGGCGGTACCATTCGAAGCTGACTCGCGAAGGTGCAATGAATGACCGAATCGGGGGTTCGTTGCGAGAAATAACTCCGAGGTGTGACTTGAAATAAATCAAGTCTTTGCGTCGGGGAACCCTTCGATCAAATGGTGTGAAGTTTATTAAGTTAAACTCGGCG
Organism: Asparagus setaceus; assembly: GCA_012295165.1. NCBI lineage: Eukaryota > Viridiplantae > Streptophyta > Magnoliopsida > Asparagales > Asparagaceae > Asparagus > Asparagus setaceus. The sequence continues at coordinate 20,334 of WHSE01000214.1, forward strand.
AGTGCGGGATTGATTCCCATTCCGGGGTATGGGCAAGGAATACATCTTCTTTACTTCTTGGCGAAATCAATGAATTGATTTTGCTCTCCAAGTCTTTGATCTTCGCTTTCACGAGAACAGCAATATATGTTTTGCCTAGCGTTGCGGGGTTGGAGGGTTATCATCTTCTTCGCTTCCTGCTCCAGAATCGCTATCATCTTCATCGGCGTTGAGCTACCGATTCGATTCACCTTGATGTTTTGTCGGGGCTTGGATCTTGATCGTGCATTTCTCTCATCGTCGCGGCGTGACTCCATTTCTAACTTGAAGTTTTCCGTTGCATTGCTAAGCATTTTGGCCACTTGCATGGCGTCATGGCGTTTCTTAGGGATCCGCGCTGGATCTGATTATGATCCGGATCACGATTCTGGGCCGATATCGGCGCATCATCCTCGGCGGGTATCCCTTCGAGTTTATCGATGGACGCCGGATAGTCCGGACCGCCAAGAAGTTAGCGTTATCGCGGCTGGGAATAGCCCGTGACGATGGTTCTTTCTTTGGTCATATTATTAGTGACCCGGCAACTCACCCTCGGAGGTCATCTTTTGAATCGCCTTGACCTAGGTCTCCATCTCGTGGTGAGTCTCTGGAAGGACACCCTTTCTCGAGCTTCTTGATGGCAATTGCACTCAGAGAGCATCGTCTTGATGAGCTTGGAGCACAAGCATGATCTGCGTCAATTTGGGAATCCCTTCGAGATTTTCTACTCTCTTACCGCGGTAGAATACGGCTCATGGTTATGTACGAAGCAACGCTGCTCATTGATCTCGGGTATAACGTCCTCATCGTCGGATGAAAACGTCTTCTTCAGAGGGCGGGTCAATCCATCGAAGCTTCAAAGTGACTTCCGCTGACTTAGCCGATGTGGCGCGAAGTCTCGCTGAGACTCTGGACTTCGATTTTCAATCCGATAGGAGAGGCTGCGGGAATCTTCTTGTCTTGTTGGAGCGGGTGCGACCTCATGAGGAGTGACCCGTGATTTCTCAGGGACCAAGACGATCCTTGATAGTCGGTTTGGTGATGGTGGCCGGAGTTGGCTTCACCAGCGATTGATGTAGGCCTTTGTCTTTGAAGCGTCGTCCGGTCTTGACTTTGGCGTTGGATTTCAGCTTTGTATCCTTCGGCTTAAAGCGAGAGTGTGGAAGACCGAGGTTGGGGCACCATTAGACTTGGGCCTCCAAACTGGCGATGCGTTGGTGGCTTCTTTGCCACTTCCTTCTTTAATTCACGAGCTTTCGCACCGCGCCGTGCTTGTGCAAGGAGTGCACGGCGCTTCGGATCGCTCACGGCGTGGAGCGGTTCCGTTGACACGGACCCACTCGTTGGTTGTGGCATGGATGGACCGTTCGATTCGAGGTGGAGCCTCTGCGTGATCTGGCGATCTTAGATCCGCTTCATAGCGGACCCATCCGTGGATTGCATGGGCGCGGTTTAGCGCCATGCTCTGTCGTCGCGCCGGGCTCGCTTGGAGAGTCGCGGGCGTCATCGGCGTTCATCTCGCGCGCCGTTGTAGTTCGGACTTGAGGCCGAGGGGATTTCGCTACCGTGGCGTGAGGGTTGGACTCGGATCACGGGGCTCTACCTCGAGAGGCATCGGGTTCTCCTTCTTGTGAGACGACCTTCTTGGAGCGGAGGCCGGATCTCGAAGAGGGTGAGGACAAGTACTCCTCGAACTTCTCTTGGTCGAACTCGAACTTCGACCTCTTCCTCCAGGGATAAGGATCAGCGGTTTGCACGCGACCTCGATCAGGTAGGTGGCTCCCCATGATGCCCGACTTGTTCGGTAAAAGTCGGGATGATTGTCATTGATTTGAACTTGCTTACAAACTTGGTCGCTGAAAGCAATTCAAAGAAATATAGCCTTTTATTTTAAGGCTTACAATGAAAATCAAAAAGATTACAACTTTTTCCTTGTGAACAAACACGAGGATCTGTTATATCGAGGTCCCGCTTGCGTGGGTTCTTTGCACGTCTTGGGACTTTTGTGTCCGTGGACCACCCGCAATTCCGATCAGTGGAGACGGGTTCGGAACTACAGATGTAAAGGGCTCGTTCCGACGAAGGAAGCAGCGCTGAGGGATCACACTCACGAAGGAGAGGATCGCCGGGCGGGTGAGATCTACTAGGAGAAATCTGGCGCTATCCGAGGTTAGGCAGAAGCTTAACCTAGAGGGTATCTGTGGTTCGACCGAATTGATTACCTTCCGCTTGTAGATCGGGCGTCGGCGGACTTGTGCTCGCCGGTGCTCCGGAGCGGTGCCGGCGGCTCGCGGATCTCGTGAGAACTCTTGACAAATCCTCGAAATTCTCTCCCGAAGCCCCAAAATCCTCTCCGATCGGCAAAATCCCCTCTCGAAGATGACACCCCCTATTTATACAACTTCGGGGGTGTTTCAGTGGCTCGATCACTGTCAGAACACGCCTCGGTAATCGGCCGAGGTGATGGCAAGCCACCTCGGCCCTTGGCGAGCACCTCGGCCGGGTGGTGGCGGCAGGCGATTGGCCGGCTCGCCTCGGCCACTTGGTGAGGTCCCGTGCTTCTTTATTTGTTTTCTTGGTTTTCTGGGTCTTACGGGCTTAAGTTCCGTCTGTTCAAGTCCGTGCTCGATTCATTTGATTGAACTTCAACCCATCAGCGGCCTAAATGGCGATGGTCGTCATTTGAACTTGCCTCATCGGCGTTTGAATCGATCAACTTCCGAGCTCAAGCGGCTCCATGCATCATCGGGACTAAGTATGGTTGATTCCGGCGTCGGCGTTTGAGTTTAGTCAACTTCGTCTCGTTGAGCTTCGTCGGCCGTCGTTTGTCGGCTCGTGCGCCTTGCCCAACTCGCTTCATGCGTTCGCCGAGTAATCACGCCAGATGTTTTGGTCATGTTGTCCGGATGGATCGTCGATTGTCAACCCACCGTTTCGAGTCGTTTCGATGCGATAAGCAATTTTTATGCCTACATTCATCCATAAATGATTCCTCCATTATCTTTGCGCCACATGTGCATACTAACATCGCTTTTAACTCCATATTGCCTCAAAACTAAAGCAACTTCTAATGCTGGCAACAATATTAGTTACAAGTTGTAAATCCTCAGGCATTACCATTTGAATCCCCTCAACCAGTATAAAATGATAACTAATATCAGCAACCAAGAAAAAGAATATTCACCCCAAAAAAACTATCCAAATATTACAAACTAAAACATATATGGTTTGCAAATCAAAGACAAGGCTTCTGCAATAACGTTTGAAAAGTAATGAATAAAGAGGGGTCAACAATAATTACTTTGCATGAGGTTCACTAGCGTAGCGCATCATTGCTGGTATTAGTTTTCTTGGATTCAGCTTGTTGTTAGCCATCCATGCTTCAACAGTCTCATAAGCATCAAGCATGATCAGATCCGGAGCAAATTTATACTGCAGGAAAAATAATTTGCAACAGTTTACGCAAAGTATTTTTATACTTAACAAAAAGTGTTAAATTAAAGGAAAATAAGAAACGTATAAAACTTACCTTCAGAACTTGTGAGGAAAATGAAATACAAACAAAAATTAGTAGCATTTTCTCAGGAAAATCTTCTTACCTGAAGATCAATGCAGGCGTTAGGCCTCTGGAGGACCTCTAACGCCTTCTTCGTTTCTCCTTGCTAAGGACCCTCAAAAGTAAAGAAATGTTACTGGTCTAAAGATTGGAATAATCATCATGGTAGCATTGATTAAATATGAAAAGACAGGAAGGAAACCTCTGCTGTCAAATGAAAAAATGACAACTAGTGTCTGCAATAATATGTAGTTTCCTTCATACAAGACAATTATTCATAACACTTTAAGCATAGCAAATACTATTCTAAATTCAGCATTACATTGCTAATCACAATAAATCATATATTAAGTTGTATAAAAGTTATAAAGAAAATATAATTAATAGCATAACAACCAACTATTTCTTGTATGAGAAACAATTATTGCCATAAACTTTAAAAACTTAATGCCATAAAGACTACACCTGTCAAATTGTTGATTTCTTTACAGGAATTATACAGTGAATTCTACGGAAAATCTGACATTGCGAAAATCGAAATTTATCCACTCTATAATCTTAACTCAACAAGATGATCATCTTTATGGGATTAAAAATATCTTCCTGCCTTCATGGGATTTAAAAATGGATATCTCCAAGAACATCTTTATGGGATCCAAAAATTCTTCTTGTCTCTATGGGAAGGGAAGATTTTAAAGCAAGGTGAATATATTCAATTACCAGTAATATCAAACATCAAGCTATACAATTAATTATCTTGAACTCACAGTAATCTTCAGTTTGGTCTTTCCCCTATCGGTAGGGGTTATATACGGTTTGGATACGGCTCGGACATGATACTTAGTATCGTATCCACTTACCGCCTAGGATACAAATCGAGATATACCTCGGTAAGGAAAATTCATATCAATATCCGCTAAAATCGATGTAGATACGGATATACATGTGGATACATAAGCGAGAACATCGGATACAAAAGCGGATATGAGAAAACTAGATAATATTGAAAAATAATATTAGTCCATATGATACAAGAGAGTTCATTAATATGTTTATATTATATCGGCGAAGATTAGATCTCTTGATCATCAAAATCAACCTAAAATTCATTAATCTAAGGAATAATCTTGTTACAACTATATGACCAACATATATTCGGATATTTCGGATACGGATCAAGATATTTCAATACGTGTTTGTATCTATAACCATATCTTATCGGATAAATATTTTAGTAAACATGTGCGCATCCTAGCGGATACGGATATTTCCTCGATACATATATTTTTTGAACACCTAACTATAAGTCATCATGCGGATAGTGCCGGTGGCAAGGCACACTCATGAGAACAAGAAACCCATGCAAAAAATGGGATCAACCAACTCATAATTCACAAGGACAAGAATCAACTAAGTACAAAAGCTGGAAAAGGCGAAAGTAAAGCCACATGTAGGAGTGGAAACAAACCAAATAATTAACAAATAGTTCGTTAACTAATAACTATTGGTCTAGGTATTCGGTTATATTCGATTCAATAGTTCATTTAACGATAAACAAATACATTTTAGTATTCGGTTCATAAGCGAATAGGATTTAACAGAGGTATATTCACGTTTGATTATTAATTATTAAATATTTGTTCACATTTTACATTTGAGTCGTGTAAATTTAATTTACTACAAACTATATTCCTCCTATTATAAAATTATATTTGAGATGTATATCATGCCCACATATATCAACACAAACAAAATATCTATTAGAAATAGTTTTTATTTAAGCCTATGAGATTATGTTTGACTAGAGGTTATTTTAAATTTGATTGAAATATTCATAAGTTAATTTAGATGTAGATTAATATTTTTTTAAAATTATATAAATTAGTGTAGATAAAAGTAATGGAGAAGTTTTCAAGCGTTAAAATAAGCACCTTAATTATAGAGTTTTGCTGATTTAAATTATGAAACCTATAGCAGGATGTTTATATACTTTTACATTATTACATTATATGACATTTTCTTTTTATATAACATTCAAATATATCACTATTTGTACCTATATTATATAATATAATAGCTTAGAAATATTTTTATGGGAAAATAACATTCAGAAATGTGTGTCTATATATATATATATATATATATATATATATATATATATATATATATATATATATATATATATACTATAATAAATATGTTACAAGAATAGTAAGTAAAATGCCAAAGTCAAAAAGTATGTAAACAAGTTGCTTGCCATAGCCTTTGAACCTATATATATATATATATATATATATATATATATATATATATATATATATATATATATATATATAATAACAACTATAATAAAATGTTACAAGAATAGTAAGTAAAATGCCAAAGTCAAAAAGTATGTAAACAAGTTGCTTGCCATAGCCTTTGAACCTATGACCCCTAAATCATAACCTAATGCCTTAACCAATTTGCCATAAGAATATTCGTGAACAATAGTCAAATTTTATGTTATTTATCCTAATCAATTTGAATACCATTTTGGTATTCGGTTCGGTCGAATAACCAAAGTGAATCAATTCAGATTGAATAGCTTACTATTGATTCAATTCAATTCGTTTCCTCCTCTAGCCACATGTTATCCCAAATTCCAACTGACTGTATCATACAACTTCGCTTAAAAAGGAATCTCATCTCACAGATTAAATAGAACTTTCAAACAGGTCTCGTAAGTTCTTGGATCTCACAAGCCATTCCTGCAAAGTGAACTCAGGCTTCCCTCCATATTCCACTTTTTTGTATTGTATGAACCCCCAACCACCCACCACCCCCACTCCCCGGGACCAAAAAACAAAACAAAACAAAAAACACACACACAAAAGGATTATAATTAACTTGCAATTGACCCATATTTCAGAAGATCAGGGCAACAAATGCACATTTATGATCTTTTTAGTAGTTTTCTAATAAAAGGTCTAATCATCCTGACATTTTTCCCGCTCCCCTAATTGATCCACATTTATGAAGATCCAGGTAAGTTATGTTTTTTTTCCATAAATTTCCAATCTCAAATGTTTCATCATCCTGGCATGCAGATTTCTTTGCCCGTTTTACCATTTAGTTTTGTTGTCATTTAACCTGCACACTCGGCATTGCGGATTATGCAGCGTTCATACTAAAAGTGGGTTGAAGAAGGTTAGTAAAAGCTGAGATAACTCATTCAATGAGCCATATGGAAATCGAAAAGAATTACAATGTAAGAAACTCACGAAATAATTCCCTAATGAAATGTTGTAGATCTAGATGAATCAACAAAAGATAAATACAAATAAATGTTACGTGTAAATTGTTCAAGGATCAATTCAAGCTAGCAGAGGAAATAACTTAGAAAACTAAATTGATTAGGCGAGATACATCTGGTGTAATATACTAAGAAAAGGAAATAAGAGCTTAAAACTAATATATACAGGTTGAATAGGAACTAAGGACATAATGTAGAATAAAGAACACACCTGGATATAATGATGAATAACAATTTCATAATGCTCCTTAAGACTGGCAAAGAATACTAGTTCATCAACTCTGCCATAACTGCAAATGTTTGAGGAAGATGCAACATATAAACATTTCTATGTAACAAAAATTGCTGCTATGTGAAATGAGAAAGTTAGCAAGATGATTCCCATAAACTAAAACTAAATAGAGCTTGTTTGTAGGCAGTCCACCTCAAATATATGATGAAAACAGAACCATGGTGTTAGATTAAAATGGACAGAGGTATATATCATACTTCTCAGATTTCAAAACAATAACTACATTGGAAAACAAGGAATGAATAGCAGAAGATTTAAAAGGACATAAGTAGCCAAACTTTAAGTTACACAGGGACACAGTAAAAAACTTTGAGGAAGCATGAATACATATACATTATATAGGAGACTCAAACTGTCATGTTCGAGCAAAATATGCTAGGCACATACTGTAACTGAGATACAAAATGTTCATGGAAGTAATGGATGGCAACCAATGAGTGAAGTATGCAAGACCATTCTAGATTTCATAATATCATATGACCTTATGATGGAAACTACATGTTTTATTAAGAGAAAGCACCATTAGTTATGTTTATAGCTGGATGAAAATTAAATGATAGTCAAATAGATGTTTCCCTTAAGAGAAATACAGTAGCATGATAGTTTGTACCGAAAAGCTGGAACTTGAGAGGAAATATTTCCCAACAAAAATCATTGCCAAAAACTCCAAATCTCAGAGTCAAAGTAAGATCTTTTGCACAAAAACTCAAGAAAAATTAGTACCTTATATGACTTTTTGACTGTTACTAAAATGCTTCATATTTTTACTACCACCAGTTCAAATAATTAATAGTTGAAATGGAGAAGGAAAATCATGCAATGATCATGAAAAAATAATAAGGAACAACTTATGTGGAAGAAACCACGTCACAATTGAACATTTAAAAAATTTGGAACAGTTTCACTAGTTAAAACAGCAATTTCATGGTTATCCCAGCATGTTTCCTATTAGGGCTATTTGAGATTAGTCCCTAAACCTTTACTATTTTGAAATTAATCCGTCAAATCATTAAAATTTCCATTAGGTTCTTAATTCTTATACGTTGCCTCAAAATTAGTCCCTCCAATCATTGAAATTACTATTAGGTCCCCAAATTCTTATAAGTTGTTTGAAATTAATCCTTCCAATAAAGAGTAACAGTAGCAAGATTTAAGAGCCAGGGGAGCTAGTCACCAAATAGCAATTTCAGTGATTTGAGGGATTAATTTCAATATTAAAGATTTAAGAGACTATCCGGAAAAAAAAATACTTTCCATCAATTAGGACATCTTGCATATGTACACTTTGCAAAAGACCTTAAAAGTTTTTATGTCATTTTGTTTCCTCACGGTCATAGTGGAATTGCAAAATGGTGAGTATGATGAATGGAAAATAAGCCAACACAAATATAATGGGGTCTTACATATGTGCATGCCCCTGTCCACTACATAGTTCTTATCTAGAAATAGTATAGTGCTATATCGCTCTTATCTTGAAATATTATAGTGCTATGAAGTTCTTATCTTGCAATACAAGAGTGGTATGCAATTTGTAACCTACATAATACATGGACACTTTGGACTAAAGAACCTTTCTCCATGACCCTCGTGATAACAGACAGATCATATAGCAAAGCTTAGCCAAAAGGTCAAAAATCAAGGATAAGTGATTTTGCAGGATAGCATGTGACCTACCTGATCTATAATGATCCCTAACAAATATAAGGTGTTGAACTAGAAAAATACACATGTATAGTATATGAATTATCTCACCTCTCTAATAACCTCATTGTCGTTGCCTCTCAATACATCCTTGGAATCACTAAGAAAGGCCGAAATTCCCTGATAATTGATTGGTAATCTGAATCACTGCTTGCAAATGAGACATTCTTAACTGTGCCTGTGTCATCTTCCAGCAATAGACGATTGATCTACATAGTTTAGATAAAATAATAGTCAAACCCAACATGCCTTGATAAATCCTAAATATGAGCAAAGTATTTATTTCCAGAAAAAATTGTAAAAATCATGGTTCGTTGAACATTTATCCCATATATATTTCTAGTGTTATAGCTTTGATCGATGAAAAAATGACTGCACTGCAGAAGAAATGATTGGATTTTGTGCCTCGGTTGTAATTTCAAATAGACCAAAAGCGTTGTATGATGTTATCAAAAAAAGTTGTATGATGATGTCAACAAAAAATATTTGTTATCAATTTGAACATGCTGGTCTCAGAGACTACACAATAAGGAAAAACTAACCTCTGAACCAAGTCAATATTTGTCCAGATTTATAAAGCGTAATAGCTAGCGACCAAAAAGAAGTTGATAAGCAGATGCTTTCTTTATTAAGCTCAAACTATCGATAGCACAAGTAGATGAAAACTTAGGATGGTCAACCTTGAGTCCTTGACTTTCTTAAAAGAGATGTAGTGGTTCTTAAATTGACCAGAATTAGAGGTTGGAGATGGGGTAGGGATGGGGTTCAAGCGGGTATGTGCTTTGTTTGTTTGAGGTTGGCTGGCTTCAAAAGATTGAGGCCAAATCAAGAAATTAGTTGACATCATATATTAGTATTTGATTCTCAACTTGTATTTATGTAACATTAAATGTTAGATTCTGAGTTCAACATAAGAGGGAATAAGGTGGTTATGCTAGAATAATGTATCGAAGGTTAAAAGACAGGAATTTTAAGTATGAACAAAGGAACTGGGATTAGAAGGAACAAAAGTTAGGGCAGAAAAGAAAAGGTCTGGATTCTACTGAGGGCTAACAAGACCTAGAAATTGAAAGTATGAAGTAGAAGAAAAGCGAATGATAGTGATGTGCAAGTCGAAGTTGTTCAAAATGTAGTAGCACATACAAAGTTTCGCTAAGATTCACTGGGACATATCTATACATGCAATAAAATGCCAAAAACAAAGCAAACCAAGGATAGCACTAACATCAGGTTAGCAAATGCTTGTCTTGCATGTGAAGGAAGTAACAATTTTACTAAAACTGAAATCTCCATTCAAAATAAATGAGTTTGATATAACTGATAAAAAGCGATGTTATTTCTAAATTACGAGTCCATCAACTATAAAAGAACTCATATTTCCTTGGACAGGAATATACTTTCAACAACAAAGAGATTAGTCTAAGAAATTCAGATGCACTTAAACTCCTGAAATATAGATTACTAGTGGTAGCCACTCAAATCAATAAACTAATTGATAGTTATTGCAGACAATTAGATGTGCAATGTTCATTTAAACTACAGTCATTAAAAATTATGGACTAATCGAAAATGTTCTATTTCATTGAAAAGATAAGTATAGTTTACCTTCTCAGGAGCTTAGATGAACAGAAGTAGAAATATACTGAGGAGCAATGAATGCACCAGAGGGTTAGATTAATAGATCATATGATTGATATTTAAATCAAAAATGAAAAAGAAACACTACATAGATTTGTGAAACTTATGTTTAATTGAAGTATTGAACTTTATAGATGAGAACCCATAGTAAATGGCATGCAAGGAGATCCGTAAATTTACCATATTAGATAGCAAAGGATAAGTACCAAAGACTATGATATGGCAAGCCACAGAGGAAGTTATAAGATATGATCAACATGATGTTCAGGTAGGTACATTTGCTCAATACATCCTTGGTGAAATGATCAAACAGTAAAAGTGTCCTAATAATCCACAGCCAAGTGATTGTCCAATTAAACAACTTCAGCCATTTAACTTGTTCACCTAAAGGTTTTATACCAAACAATGTTGAGGTTTTACCGACAAGGAAATCATTTCATTCCTGATGACCAATATTAAGCAAGAAACCAAAAGTATGAACCATAACCCGCTAAATAGGTACCCAAAAATGATTGGCAAATTACTCTAGGAAAGAACAAGCATTATGTAGAGATATATTGTCATGCATCAGCATTTTCTGATATTTACGCTTATTCCTGAACTAAGTACTGATGGAAAAAAGTCATCTATCTAGTTAATTTAATTTAGCATAAGTCGGCATGTAAACACAAGACCGTAATCGTAACAAGGAAAAGAATAAGGGATGCCGGTGTATCAGTTCTTTTGGGAACTTTATCAACACAATGTCCCAACAAAAATATATTTAGTAATAACTTTTTATGTGTGAGTAATCTGCACGTTCCAAAAGCACAACCTTGTCCAAATACAGCTCAGTAGTCCATGTAGAGATCATTGTAATTTGGCACTTATCATCTCTTGTAAGATTATCAAGCTTTCTTAATAAGAACGTCCTAAGAGCATCCTGCACATAAGAAAGAAAGATGCAAAAAGTAAAGAACTTTAATTCTAAAGATAAAAATGAAAAAGGTAATGCCACTAGCAAAAATATAATGAGGCCAGTCCCTCAATGATAAAGTGGAACCTTTTCATGCATTGAAATAAAACTTTCAGAGAACACACCAAATGTAACAGGGTTAAAAATTTTGGGAAAAGACAATAATGGTTAGTAAATCTCACTTAAAGGATGTTTCGTTGTAAGAGAGAAAAGGAAGAACAAAGGATACTGCAATATTAGGAAAGAAATGAAATGCAAGAATAAGTACAAAAAGCTTGTGTGTCATAATTAACATTTAAAACTTGGCCTCAGGCCCAGCCTTGGACCTCCTTCAGAATTCAATTTCAGTAGTTGCTTTAGTCAATCACAAAAGACTTATATACATAAGCCTATATGTGGAAATGTACGATGAGGAGTCTGTCCGATATCTAAAATAACTCTTTCATGTGTATGTATGTATGCATGCCGTCACTAGTGAGATTGTCAACCTAGGATAACAACCTAGATGGATTAAGATACAATCTGATAAGCACTTAATGTTGTCCAAAAGAAAAGAGCCTGCAAAAACTCTCATATACAATGTGAAGGGGATTGGTTGGAATCAACTGATACCAAACTTTCCATCTAACCAGCAACCCCAATTTACTTCTAACCAGCAAGACTATCAAGCTTGTTCTGTCAGCCTCCATAAAACCCCCTTCCAAGTCTATTTCCTTGAAAGCTGGCCTGCAATCATTCTCCTACTATGTCTCTAAAGGAATACCTACATAGTTAATTCTTAGATTTGTCCGTAGAACCACTTTAGGTCTTACTATGCATGATAACAGGAGAGAAAAATAAATACCAAAGTCATCTCAGAATGTTGCTTTAAGCTGTGCAGTATGCTGATACTCAGCTTGAATAACTTAGCACAAATTTCAGTAGCTGTCAAACCTGTGCTCGTGAAACTTTTCAAAATATCAAAGTTCTATTAGTTGCTTTGGAACTGAAGAGCAATTTGGTTATAAGAAGAAGCGAAAGGATCTAATTAAAAGGTAAATGGGAAAAGTTCCCAGACAGCCTATGGCTGTGACATAAAAATTTCCGCAACAAGCAATTGGGTAAAATGCTGCCCAACAATTAATCAGAACATAAATTTTAATAACACATGTTTAATAAACTATCCAATGTGAAGTGTGGGAAATCATCCAAGGTTTTTATAAGCGAAGAAATGAATGGTAACTGGCAAATAAGAACAGAGTTTCAAACTCTATGCTTTCATTTTATGTGGAATACCTATGCTCTAACCATAAAGAAAGCGAACAAGAACTTCGAGTTTCAAACCATATGCTTTCATTTTTCCTATATGGATATATCTATGCTCTAACCCAAATCCTTAAATATTACTTTGTCCAGGTCATTTTGGCATATGTACCCGCATTTAATGTCCGTGTGTCCTATCAAGCAACTTTAAACCTATTCCTTGACCACTATCAGAGATAAGGTCATGTTGCATTTGTCAATCATAGTTGGATATTAATGTTTCAAATGTGAAAAGAAATGCTTAGAAGAGGCTGTCCATGTAATATCTTCTATGCTCTTCTGCATCCTTCTCTCTTCACTCTTGCTCCCACCTCTCTTCTTTTCTATTTTTCCTAATTTCCTTTGTGCATTTTCCATTAAAGAGTTTATAGTTTCTAGTAAAGGTGTATGCCAAAGCTTTCCATCCAATAGAAAGCTGAAATCAGTTGAGAAAAAAAGAATCATTTGATAGAATAAACATAAACCCTAACTGATCGTAAGGAAATTTACAAATGGAGGAATGAAATGTTACATGAAAAAACAAATCTAGGCCCTTTCCAGGATATTATTTTGCAAAAATACAAAGTTATAAATTTGGTAAAATTCCTTCATATCAATCTCAATTTGTAAGCACAGTCACTCTCATTTTAAGGAAAGAAACCTATGTTCTTTTGTGTGATAATGAGGATCATGATCACATATTCTTATTCATGGCATATATGCGTACTTCTTATATTACCTGCTCACCTATGGCGATAAACTTTAAGCTGATCTCCTCGAAGGACAGGGTATAGTTTATCTGCAAAAGAAAAATAAAAAAAGATTATCCGAGCAGTCATAGACCTTTGAAAAAATTTCCAGCTCAATTTGGCTTTAAAGTTTCTGGTAATACTACACAAATATGTACATGCTACTGAACTTCAAATCTCAATTGAACTACTACCCAGTATCCAACAGGAAACAATCATCCATCCCCTCCCATCCCCCCCCCCCCCCCCCCCAAAAAAAAAAGGGGGAAAAGTGAGACACAATGACCAAGAAAAAGAAAGGACTGAAATAAGAAAGATGATAACTAAGGTCTTTAATGGTGTGCAGGTGGAGCAAGTTAGTGACAGCAAGTCTTGGAAGAAAGAACTAAATACCAAAATTAAACAATGTCAGGCTCTTCCAGATAACAAATGATGCAATAATCAATCTCAGTAATTATATCCCACAATCTTATGAAAAGAGTACCGTTGACAACATTAACTTATTTTTTCTACATGCATAAAGTGAAAAGATGACAAACTACAACTGTCACTGAATTTGGAAATAATTTAGTATCTTAATCTCAAATGAAGCGTGATGAGTTGATGCTTGAAGATTGCAGGTTTTCCATGTAGAATATGAAGTGTCCGGTGTGCGGGCAGAGGAGAGTAACTGTAAAGAAGAGCGATACGAGGTTAAACATAAAGAATATAATAAGATTATCCAACAACAGATGCAGGTAATGGAGAGGAAAACTGCAATAAGGGACCTGTGGATTCAAGTGACCTTCATAAATATGACATTTAGGCTATGGGTAGTAATAATATAATAACTATGCTAAGCCCATGGCAGAAAGCAAGCAACTACGGAATAAACAGAGGCCACTGAAGAGAAATAGAAGGCCAAGATCATTATTCACCCTAACCTCTCTTAAATAGATATTGGGAGGATATTACAAAATAGGTATGAGATAAAATCATATCTAATCACATCTCACAATATCTATAATATCTACGATCTAAATACCAATAATATCTAACACTCCCCTCAAGCGGAGCATATATACTATATATGTCTAGCTTGTTACAATGAGAATAAACTAGTTCTGCTGAGATGCGAAATACTTGAGGGCGTCGTCGAGAAAATTATAGTCATAGCCAGAAGAAACCAGGGTAAGCCAGAAGAAATCTTAGGCGGGTAAGTCAATAGAAATCGTAGGCAGGTAAGCCAGTGGAAACCTAGGCAGGTAAGCCAGTAACAACCCTATGCAAGTCGGCTAGTAGAAACCAAAGCGGTCGGACCCGATAGAAACCCTAGGCAAACCCGACCAATACAAGCAACAAGAAAAGGAAAACACATGATTGATTCGGTCGGTGTCAATCTTGCTTTTGACGTCCTTTGACAGGAAAGATAATAAAAACAATGCACCTAGCTAAAATGAGAATACTGAAGTTCTGATTGAAGAAGGTTCAAATGATGAAGCCAATCACCAGGAAGATGGTTGGAGGAGTGCTACTCACAATGAACAATTCCGTAGGCACTATTTATGAACAGTACCAAGGTGGAAGTTTTTTGGCTAGGTTTTATTTGTGGCTAGGGTTTTTCTAATTTCTACTGCTATGATGCCATATAGAGAAATAGAGAAGGCAAAGATCATTATTCATCTGACCCTAACCTCTCTTAAATAGAGATTAGGAAGATATTATAAAATGGGTATGAGATAAAATCATATCTAATCACATATCACAATAACTCATAATATCTACTTGATCTAAACACCAATAATATCTAACAACCACTAATGAAGGTGACATAACTCTCTATGGCCTATAAAATAATACATCTTCCAAGTTTCACTTTAACCCCAAGTCAGTGACAACTCCCACAACCCCTTCTCCACCCATAAGCCCACCCAAAAAAATACATGAGTTCACACGCACATACAAAAGAGAGAAAAGAAAAGAAGAGGATGAACAAAATCATGAAAGCAAACTTTTGGTGTTGGTCTAGGTTCATCTTAGTAAGGAAGCCTCTGTATTAATGTAGCAAATCCTTTTTGGTCATTTCATTTTTGGAGGTCTAAACCTAGTCACGGATACTACATTAATTATGATCCTATTACGACCAGCATGCATGCAGTTTGTCTTGAAAATATACAAGATAAACCAAGTATCCGCTCTAATCTAGTCTCAGGTTGAGGCTGACTGATGGGAATCCTTGGGTGTATCACGAGAAAAGAAAGATTGAGTTTGATACTTTGAGATCTTGAGAGATTGAGTTGATGATTTGAGATCATATTGGATTGTCATGAGGATTTTATGGATTTGATTTGATTGTTAAATTTTTAGTTTCCTTTTATGAGGATTTTTATTTCTATTTCCTTAGTTGTTGCCTTTGTTTTCTTTAAATAAGGATGTAAGCCTTTGGGAAGAGGCAGACTATTTTGAATTGAAATCTGAATTTTAAAATTTGCATGTGAATTGCTCTAAGGGTGTGAAGCCAGGGTGTGAAGCCCACTTTGTTTACTTGTCCTAATCAAATCTCAGCCCTTCATCCTATCCTCCCCTCACATCCAACCATCCACCAAGCAAACCTAATTGAATTCAAGATCCGCGTCCTCCGGCACTATTCCTGCATGCGGCTCCGATATTGTTCGTGTGATTCTCCCCATTCATCATCCAGCGGATTCTGTTCACAATCACAAGCGGACCTTTTTCACGGCCTTTTGTTCTTGTTCCACTTGACCAAGTTCTGTTCACGGGAGCAGTTCTTCAAAGCCCTCAAGCCCTAAGCTTTGTCAAGTTTATTTCGAGATTTCTTGGGGGCTCCCTTGGCTAGATACGGTATGATCGGATCGATTCTTGGAGCCAATATCGGCGCATCATCCTCGCGGGTATCCTTGAAGTTTATCATTATCACGGACCGTCGGATAGTCGGACATAAGCGAGTTAGCCGTTCGATCGCGGTGAGAATAGCCGTGGCGATGGTTCTTTGCTGGTCATATTATTAGTGACCTCGGCAGCTCACCCTCTCGGGAGTCATCCTCTTCGGGTCGCCTTGACCTAGAGTCTCCGGCATCTCGTGGTGAGTCTCTGGAAGGCTGACACCCTTTACGGAGCTTCTTGATGGCAATTGCACTCAGAGCATCGTCTTAATGAGCTTGGAGCACAAGCATTCGCGTCAATTTGGGGAATCCTTGAGATTTTCGTGCCTTGCCGC
>WHSE01000215.1:0-37022 GCA_012295165.1 Asparagus setaceus
TTCACCAATACCACATTGGACAGCCACTCCGGATATTGGACCTCCGGGATAAAACCGGCTTTTAAGAGTCGGTCAATTTCAGCTGCTGCTACTTTCTGTCGCTCAGGACCTAGGTGTCTTTTCTTTTGTCCAACCGGCTTGCTGTGTCGGTCGACGGAGAGTTCATGGCTGATGACATTAGGAGAGATTTCTGGCATATCTTTCGGTCCCCAAGCGAACACATCAAGGTTTGCTAGGAGAAAAAAATCAATGCTCCTCGCAATGGCTCTGTGAGGTTTGATCAATTTTAATTGTCTTCTCACCTCCGCTGTCGATTGGGATCCCATGCAAATCCTCAACAGGAGTCGTTCTCTCACGTTCCATCTTCTCCTCAAGTTGGAGGCTCATCTTCTCAATGGGCATGGCTGCGGCTACCCCTGTTCGCGGGGAAAGTTGTTTGGTTATTCATTGTCCTTGAATTCATTTACAGCTTCTTTGGCCTACTTGAAATTCAAAGAAAATGCCTTTTATTTTAAAGGCATGCAATGGCGGAAATTACAACTTCTTCTGTATGAACAAACGAGGATCTCTATTTTAGGGATCCCGGCTTGCGTGGAGTTCTTTGCACGTGCGGGGACTTTTATTCGTCAGTGGACCACCATAATCGGATCTGGTAGAAGCCGGATGCGGTTCTGGGCGTAGAGGGCTCGTTTCGAAGGAAGCGAAGCCTAAGAATCGCACTCGAATGAGAGGATGCGCTGCTGAGGATCGCCTCACGAAGGAGAGGATGCGGGCGGTGAATCTACTAGGAGAAATCCTGCGCTATCCCCAGAAGGGTGATCGTAGTCTGACCGGTTGCTTACCTGCGATCGTAGATCGGCGTCGGTGAACTTCGTGCTTGATTGCTCGGAACTATCGTCGGCCATTAGATCTCGCGAGAGCTCTCTCAAAATATCGAAAATCCAACTGAGCAGGCACCCCTCGTATATAGGCAAATGACCAAGAGGTATGTTGTATTGGGACACCGGTGTCCGACCTTTGGCGAACACCTTTTGTGTCGGTCTCGGCGGGACACCAAGCGATGTCGAGGTTTGGTGAGCGCCGTTTGGCCTCGTTTGGTTGGTTTTGAATTTTCAGCGACATTTTGTCTCGATCTTGTCATTGTCGTCATAAGTCCGTTCGATTCACTTGATTGGTTTCATCCCGTCAGCGGTTCAAGTGGCGATCGGTCGTTGTTCAAATCGATCGTTGGCGTTGAATCCGTCGATCTCGTGAAGCTTTGCTTGTTGGATTCATTCCATAACCGTAGCCTCGCGACTCACATGCGTTGATGACTTGCTTCCTTGGCGTTTTCGCGGCGTCGGTTTGTCGAATGGATCGTCGGTTGTCAACCGATCACGAGTCTTGCTCGAGTCTTGATAGCGATTTTATCGCCCTCGATACCCTCCAGCGTCTCGGTCGATTCTTTGGCGATGCAGGATGCTTTGGATATGATAAGCCCTTCACCCTTCAATGCGATGGGACTTGTGAATGACTTTGGCGTTTGATCTCTCCACTCCTTTCATTCTTTCGATGCTGTAGGATTCTTTGAAAGTATTGCATCTTGCATTTTTTGTCGACCGTTGTGAGATCTTGGCCAGAGTCGGTGGATAAATTCTTTGAGATTAGCTCGATGTTGATTCCTCCAATCCTCTCGGAGTTCTCGGTGCCGTGGATAGGGGTGTTCTGTGCATTTATTGCTTGACCGTTGTCCGAATTTGGTATGGTGATTAAATTCTCTTCTGGCGTTGACTCGTGTTGGTGAATTGTCATCAATTTGACCATCGAGACTCCCGTTGATCGGAAATCCTTATTGCGTCGTTCATTAGCCAAACTATATGGGTTTTAGCCTTCTTTGTGAGTGCTTAGCGTTGACCCGGCGTCACGATCTTCGTGGATCGAACCGTTGACCGATAAATCATTGGCTGACGCGCATTGGTTGGCATTGTTACTATGTTACTCCTTATTGATGCGATTATCCTCTGGGAAGGAATTCTTCTTGGGATTTTATTCCAATTCAAACTATTGATGAAGGGGCCTCATACGCAGTCGGCATTGATCTGATGGGAGAGTCCTTTCAAGGAAAAACGCGTTGTCCGTCAATATAAGCCTTGTCAAAATTCATCAATTTATCCCTCTTTGAGGTTCCACAGTGGGAGAAATTGAGGGTTATCAATTATCCTTAAAATATATTTTCGGGAACTTCTGTTAAGAATTAGGAAGCGGTTTATACTCGTAATCCTATTTGGAGTAGGATTGGCTGACGTTGAGCGGCGTCAATATAATCCATGCGATCGAGTTATCCCTAAGAATATTTTTGTGAAAATATTCTTAGAACTCTCGACAAATTAGGAAATAGTTTATACTCATAATCCTAGTTGGGTAGGATTAGGCGACGCGTGATCGGCGTCGATATAATCACGCGATCGAGTTATCCCTAAGAATGTTTTTGTGAAAATATTCTTAGGGAACTTCTCGACAAATTAGGAAATAGTTTATACTCATAATCCTAGTTGGAGTAGGATTAGGCGGCGCGTGATCGGCGTCGATATAATCACTACGATCGAGTTATCCTAAGAATGTTTTTGTGAAAATATTCTTAGGAACTTCTCGACAAATTAGGAAATAGTTTATACTCATAATCCTAGTTGGGTAGGATTAGGCTGACAGCGTTGATCGGCGTCGATATAATCATACGATCGAGTTATCCTAAGAATGTTTTATGTGAAAATATTCTTAGGAACTCTCGACAAATTAGGAAATAGTTTATACTCATAATCCTAGTTGGGTAGTTAGGCGGCGTTGATCGGCGTCGATATAATCCTACGATCGAGTTACCCTAAGAATATTTTTGTGAAAATATTCTTAGGAACTTCTCGACAAATTAGGAAATAGTTTATACTCATAATCCTAGTTGGAGTAGGATTAGGCGTACGTTGATCGGCGTCGATATAATCCATACGATCGAGTTATCCTAAGAATGTTTTTGTGAAAATATTCTTAGGAACTTCTCGACAAATTAGGAAATAGTTTATACTCATAATCTAGTTGGAGTAGGATTAGGCGTTGATTGGCGTCGATGTGGGAAGAATATTGAGCTGCTATTCTTCGAATCAAATTCATAGCCGTCGATATGTACATTTGGGTTGAAAGTTGGTTCCATTTGTAAAACTAGAAAATTACACTTTTGGTTCTCTTGTTTTGTGGGACTGCCCTCTGCTTCGAACAAAAGAGCGCTACAAGTGTAGATCTCTTGTTTTGTGGGACTTTGCACTGCTTGGGGGGCAGCGTAATCCGTGGACCACCGGCGATCGTCGAGATCAGGGGTTTTAGTTAGTGCTTAGCAAAACAAGAACTTGGTAAATATCTTAGCAAGATAAGATATCTACTCTTCTCAAGAATAAGTCAAGGCTTAAACTTCGAGGAATCTCGGTGTGGATCGTGTTCTTGAACTCAGGAAGCTTGGATTTACGATTTTTCCCTTTCGATGGCCGACCCCACTTGAGTGGGCGTGGGAGGGTATTTATAGTCTTTGGGAAGCGTGCCCTCTTGAAACACAAGTGTCATAAGTCGCGAGAAATTTGCGGTTAAGCGGCGGCTGGTACCCTTGTAGCGACGTCTGTTTGCCTGCATTAGCGTAGCGGCGATATGAACGCCTGCTAGCCCGGCGGTATGGGCACCGGTATTGCTGAGCAATATCGTCCAGCCCCATTTCGCGTAGCGGTTTCCACTGCTTTTTAGGCATGATTAAATGCCCGAATTACGCCTAGTGGTATCTTGGCGATGTAACCGCTATGCGTCACGAGCGTTTCTGCGTTGATAAAGTCAAGTGGGCCCCACCGGCATTGATTTAGACCCTTGAGAGCTCATTTTAAGTATTACGGGTGTCATTATTTGGCGAGACACAAGTAAAGTCTCGCTAGTCGCGAGACACATCAAATGTCTCGCTTATGGCGAGACACACTGAATGTCTGCGGCGAAGACACATCAAATGTCGCTTCGTGGCGAGGCACACCGATGTCTCGCTGGCCGAGACATCAAAGTGTCACGTAGTGGCGAGGCACACATAAGTGTCTCGCCTTGTGGCGAGACACAATCTTCCAATGTTGGGCTTCTTGAGATTTCGCGGCGTTGTCGCCGATCTTCTCATGGTTTAGTCATATTTGAGGTTCTTGGCAATTTTGATGCCTACGGATACCCCTCCAAAGTTTTGGGACTCCTACGTATTTTGTCGAAGTGCGGAATACTTTGGATAAGATCGCCTTGCTTACGTTCAGCGTTGAACTTTGTAGAAGAGGCCCATGTTTTGCTTGGTTTCTTGAATCCACGGCTGCGTCGTGACCATATTTTGGGATCAATAGCATTTGCATTTGTATTTGGATTGATTGAAATGTCGAAGTCGATTTTGGACTAATCATCTTCATCTTGAAAGTTACCACTTGGGTTATAATTGAAATGCCTTGAGAATCATTGGAAAAGCGTCGTCGGTTTTGAATATCGATTTCGGGGAAAGCTTCTATATGTAATATCACGGAATTGTCCGAAGAAGTGGCGGGGCAATCTGGAAGTGTCTGCTCAAAAGGGCCACAGAATGTCGAGCATGCTTGAGCTTCGGAGGCGATGTAATGGCACATTTGCATTAGCAATGAGTTACAAAGTGCATTAAAATCACGGTAGAGAAAGTGCTTGACCCGGCGGGAAAAGTGAACCCGCTGTCTCAAGTTATTGCTTGTATGATAGATATAGGATTTTTGGCAAACCCTCGACCATCAGCAGTTTGATGAGCCTTTACCAACTACCGTTTGAGTTGGGCTAGCATGTAGATTATCAGTCCGTTCTACATGTTACGTTGTGCTAAAAGAGTGAATTCTCTTAGACTTTATGCTCGATATTGAATCGTGGAAACGGTCAATTATCCGCGGGGTTGATGCGGCGGCATGTGTTAGATCTTGACTTATCTACGATAAAGGGCGAGATAATATCCTATGCATGAAGGCATAGTTTAGGTGTCATTAGGTAATGACATCTATGCTACGATTTTGAATCGTAGGCTTGTGGAATTTGTGTTTTCTCTTGGAAGCGAACCGTTGTGTTTTCTCTTGGTAAAACAAACCATTTGTGTTTTCTCTTGGGGCAGCGAACCACGATCACGGAGTAGACCTCTCATTCATAAAAGGAATCGAGAGGGATTTGACCATGGTCCTAAGCGTAGGAAGGTTTGACCAAGTGGGAGTGAAAATTAAAAATGATCCTAAGCGTAGGAAGGTTTGATCGGGATAGGAGTTTTGAGACAATCTAAGCGTAGGAAGGTTTGATAATCAATCACGAAATGGACCTCTCGTTCATGGAAGGAATCAAGAGGATTTTGACCATGGTCCTAGCGTAGGAAGGTTTGACGAGGCGGATATTTGAGACAATCCTAGCGTGGAAGGTTTGATCGCTCAATCTTGAAATGGACCTCTGTTCATGGAAAGAATCGAGAGGATTTTGGCGTGGTCCTAACTATAGGAAGGTTTGAGAATAGAAATTTGAAAAGTGGATCTCGTTCATTGATGGAATCGAGAGGAATTTTGACCATGGTCCTAACTATAGAAAGGTTTGACCATGATAAAAATTGGAGACAATCCTAGCTGTAGGAAGGTTTGATGCGCTCAATGTGGAAGTGGACCTCGTTCATGGATTATCCACCCCGACTTTCTTTGCAAAATAGGGTTACATTCATTTAGAATAGTTTATACTCATATTCTTATTGGAGTAAGAAGGAGGGCGGTTTAACTTCTTGTGCTCATCGGAGGAAAGGGCGGTTTATACTCATATACTGTCCGTGCAAAGGGCGGTTTATACTCGTATACAGCCAGTCAAGAGGGCGGTTTATACTCGTTATACTGTCGAATTACAAAGGAGCGGTTTATACTCGTATACATAGGTCAAAATTTGATTCAACTTATTTGGCGTTAAGGCGGCTAACTCAAGGCTTGGATGATGGCCTTGAGAGCTAAGCAATCCTTAGTAGGATGGAGGATCCTACGTAGTGCATACGGTATTTAGGGTCGAAGTTTTGTTAGTCTCCTCTTGATTTGTAATTGGAGGCAACTTGATCTTGTTGTTATCAAGGAGGTATTTGAAGATGATTGGAACTTCTTAGTCCTTGAAAGAGTATGTCTGTGGAATTGATTTAGAAGCTTTTGGCCAGGATGCGTTGTTCGCGGCTTGACTAACTGCGATCCAGATGCCTTTCCTCTATTACGAGAGAAAAATTTACTTCGAGGGTGTTGTCATTTTGCCTCTTTCGCCTTCCTTCGAGAGCGTTAGGCTTGTTCTCCTCGTATTTTTAGGTCTTTCCACGTAGTTGGTGGGGCGACCCCATGACTTCGGCAATTCTATAGAAAGATTGTTGTGGCAAGTCTTTAATATGAACTCTTGATGGTGGATCCACGCAATTCATAGCTTTATTATTGAATCGCTTGAAGGTGTCGATTGTCTCCCGCCTACTTTTAGGTCTAGGAGAGTTCAATTGAGACTTGGTGTGCGTCATCGAAGAAGTTCGAGAAAAGAACCCATGTCCTCCCAGCAGTTAATACTCGGCCTTGAGTCTTCAATACCAATCGGCTGACTCAGTGAAGAGTACGACGAATGACCGAACCATCGAGCTCGTTTCAGAATTACCCCAAATGTGATTTGAAATAAATCGGTGTTGTGAAGGTGACCCTCTCTGTCAAATGGCGTGAAGTTGATCAAATTGAATTTGTTGGGTAAGGGATTGAATCCCATTCTCGGATCGGACCACGGGATACCGATCCTTTTGACTTCTGTGTGGACATCAAAGCATTGATTTTATTTTCAAGCTCTTTCATCCTTTAAGCCATCATCCTCCTTGTTTTGGACGCTTCCAATAGGAAGAATTGGACCATTTCCACCTTGAGCATCAAATCGCGACTTTCTTTGGAGGTTGATCGGCGTAAATGTGTTCATCAATTTCGAATCCACTTGTCTTCAACATTATGGTGGGTTACTCCACCTTGTTGGTTGGTTTCATTTGTTGGCTGGACCGAGTTGTTATACAGCTGTTTGGGTTTGCAATTCCCTCATCACGTTTGCATGGCTAGCTCCATCTCTGTTCTCATTTGACCTTAAGCTCTTCTCTTTGCTTAGCTAAGGCTTCTTGTAACATTTGAGCGGGACGCCGGGAGTAATGGTAAAAGCTTCTGCGGGATGGGGACCAACACTTGACATTGTGTCATCGGGCTATCGCCCGAATTGATGTGGAGCTTCATCATCGGATGACTCTCCCTCATGCATCCTTCTATAGTCGTTGGGTAGCTTCATAATTGTAACGAGACATCTGTTGGGAAACTTCGGTCGACTTTTCTGCGAGGAGTGAAATCGGGATCTGAATCCGTCGCGGTCCTTTTCCTTTGTTCACCATATTAATGGTCGCCGGAAACTCATCAAATTGGATGGATGATCTCCTTCTTCTTCGATGTCGTCTTGGTGTGGCTTGAATTTTCGATTCGGCGGCAGAGTTCGAATCTTGAAGCTCTTTGTGGGTGGCGTTCGACTCAAAGCAGGCACATCGATAACCATGTCTTAATCAATTTTGCACCGAGCAGAGCAATCTATTTAGTCGATCGTCCTCTTTAGGTGTGTTGTCACCCCGGCGATGGTGTGGTTGGTGTGGTTTTGCACTTCCACCCCAAGTGTAGCGTTGCCCTTAGTTGGAGGACCGTCTTCTTTTGAGGGCGTCGGCCATTTGATTTGAGACAACTTCCGTCGGCTTGGCCGTCATCGAAGTTGCTACGTATGAATCACAAAGAATGCGGTCATCTCTGTGATTTCTTGAGTCACTTGCCTCAACTTATTCTTCTCGGCGGACTTCGTGGACCACTTGTGGGATGCTCAAGCGAGATGCAATTGGAATTCTAGAGACACGAGATATTTTAGCTTGTTGGGACTCTTAATTTGGATAATAGCGTTTCTTCTTTGGAACCTTGCTTTTATTTCTGGTTGTGGACCAAGGCGACTAAATCTCGAAGTTGTCGGTTCCGGACTTAAGGTTGATACCTCATCAGGAGAAGTGGAAAAAGGCGGAAAAACCCATCTTTTGTCAATGCATGGAGGGCTGCCTGCGCTTTTGGGCGATTCGGCTATCTCGGCCGGCGCGAGGCGATTTACTTACCTATTGTTGGCGGCGGCTTCAGCTTGTCGGCTGGCGGTTTATCTCGGTATGGCGGTGGCGAGGCGGACTCTTGAAACGATTTTGATGTCGACTTGGGATCCATGCTTGGCGATTTTGAGCGTTCTTTGGGTTGCTTTTGACTCTAGCCTTGCGAACAATAGCGCGATGCATGAACAACAGCGTGCCGCGGCGCTTTGGTAGCTCCTTCCTTGTCAATCGGGTCCTTTTGCGAGAACCCATTTTCCTTGGGAGTCTTGTGGATTGAGTTGCGGTTTGTTGATGCCTTTGATCCGTGAGTTACGATAGTGAACTCCATCCGTCGACCGAGCAGCGAGCGGCGGGCCATCTTTTGGCGTCGTCTTTGGCGAGCTCTCTTCGTCCGTCGGTTGAGATCTTGTTGAGAGAAATGCCTGCATGCATAGCGAGCGAAGATCGTTGCACATCATGAAACGAACCTCCCTCTTGGGGATGAGATCCTCCAGATGTTTGCGGGGTGAGGAGGACTTCGATGTGGAAGAGGAAGATACTCTTGGTGGCTTGTCGAAGAAGTAGTCTATTCCATCAACCATTGGCACGATTCTTTGCAAGGCTGCGACACAACGATCTCGGGCTCGAGACCGTTGGCTCCCCCGTAGTAGCCATCGTGTTTGGGTGAAAGTTGGTTCCATTTGTAAAACTAGAAAATTACACTTTTGGTTCTCTTGTTTTGTGGGACTTTGCCCTCACAAACTTCGAACAAAGAGCTACAAGTGTAGATCTCTTATTTTTGTGGGACTTTGCATGCTTGGGGCCAGCGTAATCCGTGGACCACAGCGTGATCGTCGAATCGGCGGGGTTTAGTTAGTGCTTAGCAAAGAAACAAGAACCCGACAAATATCTTAGCAGGTAAGATATCTACTCTTCTCAAGAATAAGTCAAGGCTTAAACTCAAGGAATCTCCGTGTGGATGCGTGTTCTTGAACTCAGGAAGCTTGGATTCGATTTTTCCCTTTCGATGGCCGACCCACGAAGTGGGCGTAGGAGGGTATTTATAGTCTTTAGAAGCGTGCCCTCTTGAAACACGATGTCATAAGTGCGAGGAAATTTGCGGTTAGCGGCGGCTCGGTACCCTCGGCGCAAGCTGCCTCTAGCTGGCGGCGGTCGCGGCTACTTTCGCTAGCGGCCCGGCGGTATGAAACTGCCTGGCAAAGCGAGCAATATATCCTTCGGTTACATGCGGTTTCCTGCTTTTTAGGCATGATTAAATGCCTAAATTAAGCCTAGTGGGCGTATCTTCATGTAACAGCCTATGCGATGTCGAGAGCGTTTTTACCGTTGATAAAGTCAAGTGGGCCCCACGGCATTGATTTAGACCCGCCGAGAGCTCATTTTAAGTATTACGGGTTGTCATTATTTGGCGAGACACAAGTAAGAATGTCTCGCTAGTCGCGAGACACATCAGTGTCATCGCTTATGGCGAGACACACACAAAATGTCTAGCTAGCGGAGACACATCAAATGTCGCTTCGTGGCGAGGACACCGCAATCTGCTTCGGCGTGAGACACATCAAAGTCTCAGCTAGTGGCGAGGCACACATAAGTAATCGCCTTTATGCGAGACAATCTTCAATGTTGGGCTTCTTGAGATTTCAAGCGGCGTTGTCCTTCGATCTTCTCATGGTTTAGTCATATTTGAGGTTCTTGACAATTTTGATGCACAATGTCGGACGTGCGGTCGAGTACCGTAGGCTGTCGATCATGCCATTGCCATTTGCCAGCCGGTTCCATTAGGGCAAGGAGCTACCTACCTCACGGTATAACCATTCAAGCTGCCAATACTCATGTCGATTTTTTGTTGCAGGAGTTTTTAATCCTTTTCTTCCTTTTTCGGGGTCTATAGCGACTCTTCGCGACTTAGTGAGCTTTGATGTCGGCGGCGATCCATCTCGGTGATTATCGGGTGAAGTTCTCGTTCTTCTCCTATTTAGCCATAGTGATAGACACACTTCGGTGCCAGGCTTTCTCTCCGTCGGTTCGACCATTCCTTGATCCTAGGGTAACCGCGATACGAGATGCGGGTTATTGAGTTGGCCCGGACCATCGTGATGATCTCGATCATTTGGAGGTTAAGCTCAAAAATGCGCAAGACTTTGAGGCAGTGGGCTCCCCTCATATATAGAGAGCGAGAGGCTCGCGGCTTGACTTGGCGTGATGCTGGCGTTATTCTTGGACTCGAAGTTGAGATCTGTAGGCGGGTCGCGTCTTTTGGAAGCTAGCATCGCGAAGCCTCGTCTTCAGTGGGACATTTTCAATCTTGTGTATTTCTTTGGAGAAGCGAGAATAGTAGAAACTCGAGCAGGAACTTCAAGCGAGAATCGATCATCTTGAAGGCGGCGAAGGCCAACAAGGAGGAGACTCTTGCGGTCATGTCCAGCTTGAGTTTTCGGCGAAGGCGGTCAGTCGAGGAGGAGCCGCCAAAGACCCTTAATAGCGGGGAGGAGACTTCGGGGCGAGCCGGGAGGAACTTCAACAAGCTTTCCTCAATAAAGTATCGAGTTAAAGCGACAAATTCTTTGTCACAAATTTGATGTTTAGAGAGCTGTAACTGATCTTTTATCAATAAGCGTATTTCTATCCTCTTTTATGCTTTATTATGATTCTTTTATTTAAATTGAAATAATTAACCATAATACTTATAGGATTTTGGCAAACCCTCGTAGTCAGCGGTTGATTAGCCTTTACCAACTACCGTTTGAGTTGGGCTAGCGGATTATGCGGATCCGTTCATACTTGACGTTGTGCTAAAGAATGAAACTCTTCTAGACTTGTTGCTATGATCTTGAATACATAGGCTCGGTACTCTTTTACGGGCAAGATCACCGACAGCGTGTGAAGTTGGTGAATCCTTCTTAGGCTTGAGATGAAATACGGTAGTGTCTTCTTTGTCGGAAAAAGACGCCGACCGCTGTGAGCGTTGGCTTTATCCTTCTTAGGCCGGGATGAAATACCCGAATCGAACTCACGGTGTCTTCTTCAATGGAGAAAGACTAAACCGGCGGCAGCGTGTTAGGCGTCGACTTCATCCTTCTTAGGTTTGGGATAAAATACCCAAGTCGAACTCAGTGTCTTCTTCAATCGGAAAAAGACTAAACCGGCGGCCAGCGTGTTAGGCGTCGACTTTGGAGTTATTAGTAGACCCCGACCCTCAGCGGTTGATTAGCCTTTACCAACTACCGTTTGAGTTGGGCTGGCGTCGCGGATTATGGATCCGTTCATGCGTGGCGTTGTGCTAAAGAATGAGACTCTCTTAGACTTAATGCTACGATGTTGAATCGTGAGGCCGTCTTTTCACGGGAAGACTAGCAGGCAGCGTGTGGCGTTGGCTTAATCCTTCTTAGGCTTGGGATGAAATACCCGAGAATCGAACTCGGTGTCTTCTTCAATCGGAAAAAGACTAAGCGGAAACTTGCAGCGTGTGGCGTTGGCTTTATCCTTCTTAGGCTTTGGGATAAAATACGAATTAAACTACGGTGTCTTCTTCAATCGGAAAAAGACTAAACCGACAGCAGCGTGTGGCGTTGGCTTTATCCCTTCTTAGGCTTCGGGATAAAATACGAGAATCAAACTACGGTGTCTTCTTCAATCGGAAAAAGACTAAACCCGACAGCGTGTGGCGTTGGCTTTATCCTTCTTAGGCTTGGGGATAAAGCCCGAATCAAACTTCTGGTATCTTCAATCGGAAAAAGACTAAACCGACAAGCGTGTGGCGTTGGCTTTATCCTCTTAGGCTTCGGGATAAAATGCCCCAAGATGAATCTTGGTTCTTCTTTGTCGAATAGGCCGAACCGATGTAAGATTGATTGAGGTGGAAAAGAAAATGTATTCTATTTCCCGAAGGTGGGGAAAGGAGGATCTTGTCTCCTATCTCGGGTAAGGATGAACAAGAGAGGAAGGTTTTGTATCCTATCTCTTGCCGGTGGAGAGGAGGATCTTGTCTCTATCTCAGAGTGTTGAAGGAAAGGATTTTTGTCTGTTTCGATGAAAGAGACTAAAATGGGATCTCCATTTGAGAATCTTGAAAGATGAAACTAAGGCGGGATCTCCACTCAGGAATCTAAGACAAGAGAGGAAAGAATGTATTCTATCTCTTGCTGAAGAGGAAGGATGTCTATCTCGGTGAATGTGGGAAAAAGGAAGAATGTATTCTATTTCAGATGAGAGACTAAAATGGGGTCTCCACTTTGAGGATCTTGAAAGATGAAACTAAGGCGGGATCTCCACTCAGAGAATCTAAGACAAGAGAGGAAAGAATATTCTATCTCTTGCTTAGAAGAGGAAGGATGTGTCTATCTCGGTGAATGTGGGAAAGGAAGAATGTATTCTATTTCCGATGACTAAGGCGGGGTCTCCACTCGAGACTCTTGAAAGTGCGGATAGCTTTAGCTTTGTAGGATTGCTAACGAGAATTTGAAAGTGGACCTCTCGTTAAGTGGAAGTCGAGAGGGATTTTCTTTGGTGGTTGGACGAGGAGATTTTTAGTGGGCCCACCGTCAATGAATTTGATCGGTGAGAGAAATTTTGGAGAAAACACAATAACTTAGGGTTATCCTCATGAAAATGAGTGAGATATTCTCGAGAACTTCCCATCAAAGCGGGTTATCTGAATGTACTAAGGATAATACTTTTGAGAAACCCATTTATTGGCATTAATTGCGGTCGCCGATACGTGTGATAGGCGATATGCACCGTTTGAATAGGCGTGTATTACAAGTCCTTCCCATTGGGTTGAATTTACCTTTCTTTTGGAGTTGAGAATTATTGGCCGTCGGCGGGGGCGAGATCTCCCTCCTTAAAGGTTCTGCATGTACTTTCTTGTTGAAAGCCCTCGACATTCTAGCTTGATAGAATTCAATGCATTGTTGAGCCTCAGGCTTCTCATCTAACATCTCAAGCTCTTGAGATGTTTTGATGTTGTTCGATGCGTCATCTGTTGAAGAGGCGTCTGAAGTAGCGAATCTGGATTTCCAGCGGAGGCGCCACGTAGCCGGGGAATGCAGGGGGTGGCCCGATTGGCGTGCGTATGGTTGTCGCGATATGCCCGAGTGCTTCTCGAGTTTATCGTCCGGTCTTTCTTGTTATTCTTCACAAGCTTGACAAAATCTTGATAATCGTCTTGTTGAATGCCTCGGCTAATCCATTTGCTTTGGATTATAGAGTCGTCGGCGAGACATCTTGTATCTTGAACTTTTAAAAACGATGAAGGAATTGGCGATAAATTAGGGGACCGTTGTCATGCGATCGTCTGGGACAGTGTCGATAGATGACATGGTGTTTGATAAACTTGATGGCGGTACTTTGCCTTGCTTCTTTTAGCGGGATTGCTTGACCACGGAAAGGTGATGTCTAGAATAAACCGATCTCCTTTAGCGGCGGAGGAAAGATGGGACCTACGACGTCCATTCCCCATGTCTCGAATGGCGGGATGTGGCGAGAAGGATAAGCGCTCCGGAGAGCGTGCATATAATTGGCGTGAATTTGACCATGGCATTTCGTGCTCGGCTGCGTCATTAATCATTGTGGGCCAAAGTAGCCCATTCTCTGATTGATCGTAGAGCTTGGGACCCGGTGGTGTGCTCCACACTCGCAGCCGTCAGAAGGACCTCTTACGCCTCCTTGTTTGAAAGGCATCGGAGTAAAGACCATCATACCCCGCGTGATATAACATCTAGGTCTACGTGTTGTAAAGAATCTTGGAGCTCTTCGCGGATTGACTCTCTCTCTTTCCGTCTTGGCGAGAATACCATGTAGGGCGTGTCGGCGATAGGAGCGCAATCTCGGGGCTCCAATTTGGTTTGGGTTGCATGTACCTCTTTGGTAATTACCCTTCATCTTCTTGTACCCCATTATATATTGATGCGAAGAGTTGATGAGTCTGGCCGTAACTAATTGCCGGTCTGGAAGGTTGTGCTAACGACCACTACTTGCCGCCGGTGCATCTGCGTGGCGTTTTGGGCGTGGGATATATTGATGAAGAATTCTTGAGCGAGTGCGCCATTTCGATTGCTACGATGATAAGGAATTAGATGCGGATTTCGACTTGTAGTCTCGCGGATCTGCGACTATCGATTGTGAATGTGGTATGCTTGAGATATTGACCCCCGTTCCTTGGCGAAGCTAAGTCCGATAAGTAGCGTTGTATTGAAACTCGTTATTGGAACAAGGTTGGTGAGTGAATAAACGCGGGGCATGACATGATTCCGGAAATCAAGACAACTCCGACTCGGCGGAATTTTAGAACATCGGGGTACTTGCCATTAGTGGCGAAGCTTCCGTCAAAATACAATCGCCATATTTGTTGGTCGCGATGTAGTGTTGACTTCTGACTTCATCAGGAAGGTCATCATATAGCTCAGCTGCGTCGTTGTGGTGGCGACCAAGAGATCATAAATCGCTGCCCTTTGGTGACTTATTGTTTGAAGTGCAAGTCATATTGGGACAAGAGCAAAGCCCATTTTAATAGCGCCAACTCATTGAGGCGGTGGGTCATAAATATTCGGACCGAGTTCGTTAGAGATAACATAAATCGTTTGTCCGGACTAAATAGTCGTATTTTCTAGATCGCGAACACTAATGCAAGGCGCTGCTTCGACCATTATCGAGACCTGGCGCCGACTAATGTTGACCGAGTAATACTGTTTTGTTAAATTGACCGTATGCGTCGTCACTGCTTGAGTAAAGCGCAGTGATCCGTTGCCTTGATGTAAATCGAAGCGGTTTTCAGACAGTGCAGCGAGCGGAGATTTGGCGAGATATGATTTGATCTCTTCAAATGCTTTACGGCGGCGTCGTCGAATAAGCACACCCTTCTTGTTCAACTTAGAAAATGGTTGGCATTTCCCGGATAGGTTCGATATGAATCGTCGGGATGCATGATAAGCCCTTGTAACCCCGAGTTCTCGCGATTTCGGAGGTTGCAACTCTTGAATCGCCTTTACTTTGTCCGGGATCGGCGTGGATTCCTTTCGGTGGCAATGACGTAGGAACTTACCCTTGGACATCCCAAGGAAGGATTTGGCGGGGTTCATCTTTAGGCGATGAGTTATGAGCTCGAATACCGTTCTAAGATCTTTGATGTGATCTTCTTTATCCGGCTTTACGACTAAATTAAGTCGGCGTAGCGATTCGACCGTTTTAGGAGATGGTCGGAAAATTTTAGTCATCGCTTTCGGTAGTGCGTAAGCCCGGCATTTTGAGGCGAATGGCATGGCCGTGTAGCAATATATCACGGATGGAGTTACGAGCGGCGTGTGCTTGGCGTCATCGGGTGCATTTTGATCGATTGTAACCGAAACCATCCATGAATGACATTCTTTCAAATCCACACGTGTTGTCGACTATGACATCGGTGATTGGAAGAGAAAAGTCATCTTCGAACAGCGTTCAGGTCTCCGGTCGACCACAGTCCTAATCGAACCATTCTTCTTCATGGCCAGGGACTATATTAGCCCCCAATCCGGATGTTGAATTTCCTCGATGAATCCGATTCTATGAGTTTCTTTACTTAGTCTGATTGCACGCAAGATTTGTGGGCGAAACCGTCTTTCGGTTGCTTGGCGGGTTTGACATCCACCTTGATGTTGAGGCGATGTTATCGCCACATTAGGGTCGAGTCTGGCATGTCCTCGTAGCTCGAGCGAATACATCGATATACTCCACGATTAGGGCGATCAACTCTTCCTTCTCTTAGGGGAAGAGTATTCTTGATGTTTATGAGCTTAGGATGCTCTTCATCACCCATATTAACTGGACTACCTCGTCCTTAGTGGGGGTTCTCTTTGTTGAATCTATCCCCAGCTGCTCTTTGAGTTGATGGATCCATGGGTCTTCCCATGTTGGCATATCTTCATCATCCTCAATAGTAGCGGGATCGGCTAAAACCATATTTGACATTAAAGCCTTGAAAGCTTCTCAGGGGCGGTGTCGAATCCCAGCGAAGAATCGGACGAATGTCAGTCTCCCTCCTCGGGTGGATTATTATCAATCGACCGAGCATTCATCTTCGAGGAGGATTCATATCCCAATCCTTCTAAATGCATAGTAGTTATCGGCTTCCCTCTTGGGACATATCGCTTTAGGAGGGTTCGAGGACCTCGTCGAAACATAGACCTTCCCCTCGTGTCAAATCGTTACCCACTTCTTCATGATGTCCGGTGTTTTAGACGTATGCGAATGTGTGGAGGATAGGTCCATTATCATCTTCATTTTTCTGAAGAAATGATTGGCATTGGGGCATCTCCCAGTAAACCAAGTCTTTTCACTACTTGATCTTAGGTGGGATGGCGAGTGTTGTCCCGAGAGGGAGTCGGAATTGCTTTTGTGTAAGGCAAAATGGCCAGAGTTGGTAGGTGCCACTACGGATTGTTGTATAAACTGTCATCACATCATTCAAAGACAAAGGGTACTCTAAATCGTCATTTATTGATTGATCGGCAATTTGCCAATTACAATGTTCCTCGGCGATTCTTCATAGTCAAGATTGATTACAAGGGGTACAATGTCATTTAAAACAAAACCACCACTATAATCAAGCCCGACCCGGTGTCGGCTTCTTAGCGGGTGCCTTGGAGATGGTTGATGTCGGATCATTCATTAGTAGGAGAGAATCGGTGAAATAATTCTCCATCCCTTAAGCGGTTGTTTGTCGCGACCACCGTCTTGACCTCATTATTAGTGTCTATATATTTGAGACGATGAAGAGTAGATGGGACTATAGCGTTATTGTGGATCCAAAGTCGACCCAACAATAAGTTATAGGAAGTCTCTGCGTCAATCACATAGCGGTGACTTGGACTTTAAGTCCCCATTTGGCACTTTATCAGGATTTTACCAAGTGGGGCGAGACCGGTGTTAAATCCATAGATCATTGTTACTGTTGATGCCAACTTGTGATTCCAAGGTGATACATGGCGCAAGGCATGATCGTAGTGAACCGGATCGACTTGGATCGGTTAACTATTGGAGCGATATACCTGTGAGTATAATGGCCTATCATGCTTGAATTCTTCGTCGCATATCCTCCTTCGTTAAAGCGTCTGGGGAAAGTTTTCGGTTGCCAAGTTGCCTTGTGCGGTTCTTACGTGATGGCGATGCGGTGAGAAACACCTCCGAGTCGACGAAGCTTCTTGTAAGAACTTCGGGTTTCCTGACAATCGAACCTTCGTAGAAGTTATCTGGCGGGATGTTTGCCAAGCGAGCCATGATGTCGAGGCGGTATGGAGAGCTTCGATGTTCGGTCTATCCCTCTGTCGGGCGATTGAATCGGGGCTTGCCGGAGTTGAGCTTCACGGACTTGAGGTTGTTTCCCTTTTACTTCGGTACTTTTTCTTTGGCGATCGTCTGTTGCCCTTTCTCTGCAGAGTGAGGAGGTTAGTGGCCACCCGGTTCGCCCGGTGTGGTTGCGTTTGGATGCGGAGTCTCGGGATATTTGTAGCGTATTCGTGTCCACTCCTTGTGGCCAAGACTTCATGCTCTCCTTGACGGAAAATTAGCCACTTCTTCATCGTCCTTCTGCGGAATTCTTTGACGGCATGGCATAGTTGCCTTTCCCTTGGACTTCTTTTGGCGAAGGCGTAGTCCAGCGATTGTCTTCCGGCAAGTCGGGGTGGACAAAGGATTTCTCCGTTTCTTGAGTGTGTGTGTAGTGCGAGTCCCTTCTCCGTTGCGGTGAGGATCCTCATTCACCATCTTCATTCCTACCTTCCACTGTGAAACCAATCAAAGGGCGATCCGAGAGCTTATAGAGGCGCATTTGCTCCCACCTTTTTCTCTTTAGAGGTTTTGGAGTAATGACTCCAACGTCGATCAAGGCTTGAATCTTGTCCTTGAGATGGTATGAGAACTTTGTAGGATGATGTGCGCGTGGTAGCCTGACATAGGATCTGTAACCTTCTTTGCCTCCTCTGGTTCACAATTAGGGCAACTGAATCTTATTGTTCTCGGAAGGTATTTGAAGATGCAGGAACCTCCTCATCTTTGAGCGAGTAAGTCTTGGGAAATCTCGGCCGGAAGGTTCGATTTTGAGTTTGTTGGCGCCATTGAGGCTGCGATTCTGTGGTGCGGCTGTTTGTATTTCTTGTTGTGGTTGCAATTCAAATGTTTGATTGGCATCAGGACTTATTTGGCGCTTACCTCGCCGCGTGGCACAAAATTGTTTGTTAGGTGCTTGTTCTTTGGCCTCTTTACGCTTTCTTCCTTTTGAGGAACCTTTGGCTTGCTCTCCACGAACCTTCAAGTCCTTCCACGTTATAGATGGTGCTGTCCCCATTGCCTCGAGCACATCTATCGACAAGTTGTTATGGCGGTTTGGAGGATGAACTCCTCGTTATCGGATCGGCAATTCATCGCCTTGTTTGAATCGTTTGGCGAAGGCGTCTACTATTTCAGTCCTTTTGCTTCGTCGAGCAGTCCGTCGATGCCCGGTATCGTCATCGAAGAAGAAGTGGTGAGGAAGCTAGACTCCATGTCATCCCGGTGAATGCTCCCGACTTGAGGCGGCGGTATCAATCGAAGGCAACCCGCGAAGGGTACCCACGAATGGCCGAACCATCGGGGGCTCGTTCTTAGGAAATCACCCCAAGTGGGACTTGAAGTATATCAGGTGTTGAGTTGGTGAACCCTTCCGTCAAGCGGCGTGAAGTTTATTAAGTTAAACTTTGGGGTATGGGATCGATCCCACTCCCTAGGATATGGGCAAGGGATCGGTTTTCTTCACTTCTTGAAATCGGGGAGTTGATTTTGCTCTCGAGGTCTTTGATCTTCTCACTTTCATGACAACAACGTCGGCGTGGTTCGGAGGTTATCATCCTCTTGTGCTTCCTCACAGTGCGAATGTTGTCATCTTGATGGCGTCGTCTGCGACTCGATTCCCCTCGATGTTTTATCAAGGCTTGGATCGTTGGTCATGCATTTCCCTCATTGTTTGCATGGCCATATCCATCTCTCGCTTGAAGTTTTCCGTTGTTTGTTCAGCGGCTTCGATGTTTTATCAAGGCTTGGATCGGTGGTCATGCATTTCCCTCATGTTTGCATGGCCATATCCATCTCTAGCGAAGTTTTCCGTTGTTTGTTCAGCGCGTCTAGCATTTTGGCCACTTGATCATCGCGATCATAGCGTTTCTTGGGGACTCCTTCACTCGATCTGATTATGATCGAGCGATTGGAGCCAATATCCGTATCATCTCCGGGTATCCCTTTCGAAGTTTGTCTGATAACGGACCGTCGGATAGTCGGGACCAAAGCGAGTTAGCAGATTGCGATCTGTTGGGAATAGCGAAGTAGCGGCGGTTCTTTGCGGTCATATTATTAGTGACCTCGGCAATTCATCTTTTGGGATGCCATCCTTACGTGGAATCGCCTTGACCTGGGTCTTGGCGTGTTGGCGCTAATTCTCGAAAGGCCGAGACTCTTTACGGGTTTCTTGACAACAATTACACTCGAGAACCTTGTTTTGATAAGCTTGGAGCATAAGCATGGCTGTGTTGGCTTGGGGAACCTCTTGAGATTTCTTCGTTACCCTGATGCGATAGTATAGTTCGTCGGCATGATCTTGGGGCGATCTGTATATGTCGCAGCTCTCGGGTATAGCGTTCTCATCGTCGGATGAAAACATCTCCCGAGGACGGGTAGTTTAAGTAAAAGCGCCAAAAGTAACCCATGACTTTCGTCGGTGGGAGGATGAAGTCCGTGGACTCTCGGACCGACTTTCGTCCGGTGTCTGTTGTAGGAATCTTCTTGTCTTTGTGGGTGCGACCCCTCGGGGTGACCAGCGATTCCTTTAGTGGACCAGGCGATCCTTGATGGTAAGCCTGCTGAGTGCGTGGCGAAGTTGGCTTGCAGGAAGTTTGGTGTAGACAGGAGGCGGCGTCAACACAACTTTGTTGAGGTGCTCACAATTTACGATTTGAGCGGGGCGAGTTAGCCTGGCTGCGGTACAGGCTTGGATGCTAGAGTTCGTCGGGAGTTGAAGCCGGCCGGACTTGAAGCTTTCATACTAGCCGAGTTGTTGGCGACTTCTTGGCGCCTCTTTCTTCAACTTCGCGGGCTTTTGCACCAAGTTGTTACTGCTTGGCGAGGAGCGGCTTCGGATCACGCTCACGGAAGGCAGTTCCGTTTATTCGGACCCATTCATTTGTTGCGCCCGGCTGTAGGAATCGGCTACAATCTCGAACTTCGATCTACGAGTCGGCTGGACCTTAGATCCGCCTCACCGGACCCGTCCATTGATTCTTTTGCACAGGCTAATTATTTTGCCAAGGCGGCGTCGCCTCTCGGCGGGCTCTCTTGGAGAGAGTCCGCGGCGCCATTGGCGGAATCGACCCCTTAGGAATAGGGGTTCGATGGATTTGGCGTTGTTAAAGGTATCACCGTCACCTTGGTCTTGGCGGCGGTGGGTTGGACTTCCTTGCCTCCGCTTAGAGGCGAGTGGGTCTTCTGGCGGTGGAGACCATCTTGGACTTCTTGCGGGGAGGAGTTGGATCTGGCGAGGAGGAGAGATAGTCCTCGAACTTCTTTGGTCGTCATTTTTCGACCTCCTCGATGGCAGGATCGGGATCGCGGTTGCTGACACCGACGGCTTCTTTGTTGAAGCCGTTGGCTCTATGTGGTCGCCCGCTTGTTGTGGGAAAGTTGTTTTGTTATTCATTGTCCTTGAATTACGTTTCACGGCTTCTTTGGCCTACAACAAATTCAAAGAAAATGCCTTTTATTTTAAAGGTACAATGAAAGCGAAATTATAACTTCTTCTGTATGAACAAACCACGAGGATCTCTATTTTCAGGGATCACCGGCTTGCGTGGGTTCTTTACTGCACGTGGGGGACTTTTTATTCGTCCAGTGGACCACCGCGCAATTGGATCACGGTAGAAACCGGTTCTAGAACTTCTGAGCGTAGAGGCTCGTTTCCACGAGAAAGCGAAGCGCTAAGGGATCACACTCCGCGAAGGAGAGGATCGCTGCGGGGATCGCACTCCGCGAAGGAGAGGATGTGGCGGTGGTGAATCTACTAGGAGAAATCTGCGCTATCCCGAAGGGTGATGCGTAGTCTGACCGGTTGCTTACCTGGCGATCGTGAATCGGCGTCGGCCCGAACTTCGTGCTTTCGCCGGTGCTTTCCGGAACTATCGTCGGCGGCTCGTAGATCTCTCTCAAAATATCGGAAAATCAACCCCGGAAAATGAAACCCTCGACCTATATAGGCAAATGACCAAGAGGGGTATGTTTGGCCCGGCCGGACACCTTTTGGTGTCGGTCTCTGGCCGGACACCAAAGCGGTGTCAGGGTTTGGCGACGCCGTTTGGCCTCGTTTGGTTGGTTTTAGGACTTTTCGCGATATTTTGTCACGATCTTGTCATTGTCGTCATAAGTCGAACTTCGATTCACTTGATTGGTTTCATCCGATCAGCGGTTCAAGTGGCGATCGTTCGTTGTTCAAATCGATCTGGTTGGCGTTGAATCCGATCGATCTGAAGCTTTGCTTGTTGGATTCATTCCATAACCGCGTAGCCTCGCCGACTCACATCGTTCGTCGACTTGCTTAGCGTTTTGCGGCGTCGGTTTGTCGAATGGATGCGTCGGTTGTCAACCCACTTCGCGAGTCTTGCTTTCAGATGCTTGATAAGCATTTTATAAGCCTACAACCCCCTTTCCCTTGGTTGAGAGCACATAACAGGCTCTGGCTTCTCGTTGGTTGCTCTTGGCGACACCAACCCCTCCAGAGGTGAAGAGCCGACTTGATGTCCATTACCACAAATTGGACATTAACTATCGACTGGTGGGGGCGATGGCCGACCGTTAGGGGGAGAGTGATCAACCCTTTCGGCAACTGAGAGTGTCCCGTGAAGCCAATGAGAGGGCCCCGAGATGGTTGCAACCTGGACCTATCAAGGCCCATGCGGTTGAATGCATCTAGAAACAGGATGTCGACAGAGCTCCCTGTATCAACCATAATTCTCCTTACCTCGAAGCTATCAATGTCGGTTGAGATGACAATGCGATGGAAGTATGGCGTCTCAACACCTTCTAAGTCGTCAGCGAGCGAAATGGGCATATCTGGTAGCTTCTTCTCACAACTATCTGAGTAGAGTGCTTGGCATATCTCTTGCGAGCATTGTTGGATTCTCCTCCAAGAGTGGGACCGCCACTAATGGTGTGAATGGCGCCCGGCTACTTTGCGACATCTCGATGGTGGTGTTGGTCTTAGTGGTGTCGAGGGTTAGGGACAACCGTTCATTTCTGGTGGAGGTGGGTCCTCCTTATCCTTCCGTGTGATTAGATTCTTCAAAAATCCTCTCGAATGAGGTCTTCAATGACTCCTTGGAGGACCTGCCAGTTGCAGTAGTGTGTCCATGGTCCCTATGATATCGACAATATGCTGTGATCCCTCTTAGGGATCTGATCTCATGGAGGGTGTGGTAGGAGCCCCTCCTTCTACAGCTTTATCAAAGGCTCGAGAGAGAGATGTGTTGAGGGCTGTGAAGGCGAGGGCTGCTCTTCTCTCGTCTCTTTTGACAGACATTCGGGTCGTTATTTACGGGAGAGGGTTTCTCGAAATGTTTCTTGGTTCCTCACTGCTGGGGATTATGGTGATTTGATTGGTGATGGGGCGGTGGTGTAGTGGTGGTGCTACAAGCGAGTTGATTGGGTCGGCAAGGGAGCTACTAGTGCCGCGTGTGGGTTGTGTTGATGTGAAGCATTCACGGTTTGGATTACATTTGCAGCTAGCTGCGACTTTGTAGGCTTCAGCATCTTCCATGTTCATGTAACCATGAGCCTTGGCCATCAAGTGCTCGTAGCTCTTAACTAGGTTCTTGGCGAGAGCTTTGGACAAATCACCAGACCACAATCCGGCTACCAGAGCCGCCGTGGCAACTCAACTCCCTGGATCTTCAACTTCTAACCTCTTTGCCTGAAATCTCTTAAAGTAGGCTCTGAGATCCTCATCGGGTTCTTGCTTTGTATGGATGAGCATGTGAGGAGGCAGCTTGGGCTTGGAGTCGGCCAGAAAGTGGTGGATAAATTTTCGGCTGAGCTCCTCAAAGCTACCAATGGACTTCTTCTCCAAGGCGTTCCACCAGAGCTTGGCACTCCCTGTTAACGTGACTAGGAAGCAGTGGCAGATGGTCGCCTTGGGTGCTTGCAACATGCTCATAGTGTTAAAATAATTCTGAACATGTTCGGCTGGGTCTCCCTCGCCCTTGTACTTCTCCATAGTGGCATCTTGAATTTCTCAATAGGTGCGTCATGATAGAAGTTAGTGAAGGGATATTCCCCAAAGGCGTCGGCAATGGGCGACGTCGCCTAATCATGGTCATTGTCGGCTTATGGGTAGAGGGCAGGCTATTATTGTTCGTGCGAGGAGTCTTGAAGCTTACGCCATTGGATCCTTCATGCGATGGTGGGGCACGGGCTCGGTGGTTGCATCAAGGATTGGAAGGTGGTGGGAAGGTTCGCCTGAGAAGTGGTACATCTGCGGCATTTGAGATCATGCTCTGGCGGTCCCTTCACCGGCTTAGTGATAAGAGAGAGTCTCGGCGGTGGCACTTGCTACATGGTGAGGCGATGGCGCCATGGCGGTAGAATGGCTGACTAGCGGAAAGGCTGGGGCGGTAGAGGTGGCTTCTTTGCTGCCAGTGGGGCGAGGGAAGCGGTTAGGCTTCGTCGGCAAAGGCCTTGAAATGAGCTTACCGATCTGGGTGATCTTCGGTGGATCGGAGTTGGGCTTGAGTAAGCGTACCCAGCAGCAGTTTCCCAATCTGGTAAGGTCATGTGCCAGTACATGGTTGCTAGAAGATGAAAAGCAGGCCCCACGGTGAAGCCAAATTGTTGATGTTTGAGATCCCACGATCAATAATCACTATTGGATTAGTTTTATATGAATGGAGTCCGCTCTCTCTTCTAATGCCCGGTTATTTGATGAAGGAAGAAGTTAGTGCACCGAAAGGACACGTGGAAGGCGCGGAGTTGGAATATCCGGTGATCTCTCAAACGATCAAGTTAGTATTTGTACTTGATAAAAATAAGGACAAGGCTAGTGCCAAAGGAGAGAGCTTTTAGTTTGATTGGTTACCTATTTATATGGAAGCGGTATTTACATCTCTTTAGCGGATGAGAAATTGAAAAATGAGTCACCACAGCCAGGCATCAAAATGGCGAAGAACCTCAAATATGACTAAATTATAGAAGATCGAAGGACAACGTCGTCGAAATCTCAAGAAGTCAACACATGGGAAGATTGTGTCTGCGCTACGGTCGCGAGACACTTGTTACCTGCGCCATGAGCGAGACGCACTTGTGTTTTACGTTAGCGAACACTTGTGTGTGCTGCCACTAGTGAGACACCTTGATGTGTTTAAGCTACTAGCGAGACACTTGTTTGCAATGCCTGGCGAGACACTTGTTTGTGCCACCCCCGCCGAGGGCACACCTTGATGTCTGCGTATAGGGGAGGCACTTATTTGTGTCTGCCAAAGCGAAAGAACCTGGAATATTTGAAATGAGCTCTTGAAGGGTCTAACGATCTTTGTGGGGCCGCCCGACTTTATCAGCAGGAGAGCGTTCAAATACTTTAATGGGCGGTTGCGCTGAAAATCGCCCACTAAAGCGTGATTTTAGGGCATTTAATCGTGCCTAAAAGCGTGAAGTTCAACTTGTTGGAGGGCGACTCTTTGCCTCGCGGTTAGCGAGCTGACCCATACCAGCGCCGAAGCGGCCGCTGCTGTATCTACGCCCGTGGCGAAGCGGCTTAGCGAAGGCGGTTTGGTACAGCCTAACTAAAAGTATGGGGCGCCGATCCTTGTGTTTCTTGGAGACACGTTTCCCAAAGGCTATAAATACCCTCCTACATCCACTTGGGCGGGGATGGCAATCGACAATCGAGAGTCGATAAAGCGAGCCATTGCAAAGAGAGAATCAAGCTTGGGAGTTCAAGAACACGATCTGCGTGGAGATTCCTCGAGTTTAAGCTTTGACTTATTCTTGAGAAGAGTAGATATCTTACTTTGCTAAATATTTACTTAAGTTCTTGTTTCCTTTGCGAAGCATTAACTAAACTCCGTCGATTCGGCGATCGTTGCTTTCGGTGGTCCACGGATTCTGGCGTCCCGACGCGAGGCAAAGTCCATGAAAGCGGAGATCTACACTTGTAGTGTCTTTTGTTGAGAGTTTGTGAGAGAGTTATTTAAAATTTCTTTGTAACTGAAAATTAAAGTGTGTTTTTCTTAAGTTTTGTAATGGAAGCGACAAAGAAATCAACAAACTCAAACGATGCGATACGATGGGGAGCCAGCGGTCTCGAGCAGAGATCGTTGTGTCGCGTACTCTGACGATCAATCAGCCTCATGGTCGATGGTGGATTACTTCTTGATCAAGCCAAGTTGAAGAATATCTCTCCTCTTCCTCATCGAAGTCCTCCTCACCCGCAAACATCGGGATATCATCTCCTAAGGAGGTTCGTTTGTTGTGATCGCCAGCGATTCTCGTTAAACTGCGGCGGGCGATTTCCCCTCTCAACAACACCGGTGGATCTCAATGGAGCTACGCTCAAGTTGACTCCTTTCGAGAAGAAGAGTCATTCAACAAGATCTCAACGCTCGGCGAAGAGGGCTCGTCGGAGAACAGCGTCAAAAATGGCGGAGCAACTTGCAAAGGCCATGGAATCAGCAGGCGGAGTTCATTACAATACGAACTTCGTGTGATGAGAAGCGTCGCAAGTTACAAGCCTCAACTTCAATCCTTGACACTCCTCCCAAGGAAGAATGAGTTCGTCAAAGGACCCGATTGACAAGGAAGGAGCCAAAAGCATCGTGCCGCGCGTCGTCGTTCTGCGTCGTGGATTGTGCATAAAGCGCGAAGTCGAAATCATCAAGGAATGGACCCAAAATCACAAAATTTGGGTCGAAGTCGACATCAAAATGCGACTCAAAGTACGCATCGCCATCAATCTTGGTAGAGCGGTTCAAAGGCGCCTGCGCTAGCCAGCGACCTAAAACCCTCACCACAAGCGGCGGTGTAAAGCTGTCTCAGCGTCGGCCGAACTGGCAGCCGCCTGCGCCCGGCGCCGGGCGATCCTCCATGCCTTAGCAAGTTCTTGCTTTCTCCGCCCTTTCATTCACTTCTAGGCTAAGATAGCGACAATTAAGCACGGAAATTTGGCAACCGGTGTTTAGTCGTCTTGGTCCACGGCAGGAAATAAAGGCAAGGTACCCGGTGAAAAGCGTTTGGATTACCCGTCGAAGAGTCTGAGCAAGGCTGAAACATCTCGAGCTTCTAGAATTCCAATTGCATCTCGTTTGAGCATCCATAGAAGTCCACGAGTCTACTAAAGGGAAGAACTTGAGGCGTGTAATTAGGTGAAGTCCGAGAGAAGATAAAACACTTGTGATTTATGCCAAGACAACTTCAGCGGATGAAGTTAAAGCGTCAAAAGTGCTTCCCAAGTCGAATGATCGGCCCCCAAAGGCGGGTCCTCAGTCCAAGGACAATGTTACACTTGGGGGTGAAAATACAACCGATGACAAGCCACATCAAGCTGTGTCATCGGTGGGGGTAGTAACACCTGAAGAAGATTGATGAAATAGGTTGTTCTTGCTCATGTGCACAACTAATCAAGGCGTTCTTGTCGGGGATGTGCTGTTCGAATCAAGCGCTCAACCACAAAGAGCCGGTGTTAGAGAGGCTTTCCTTGCCGACAGCGGAAGATTTGAAGCGAAGTCAACGACCACGAAGAAAGAGATCGCCATCAGGCAGAAGAACTACGAAGTTACTATTAACATGGTAAATAAAGGGAAAGACCGGCAAATGATGAAGATCGGACTTTACCCTGGAGGAAGAGTTAGTTCAGTTTCCCGAGAATGTCCGATTGCAATTGCGAGCTCACAGCGGCGCGTGACTATAGAAGAATGCATGAAGGAGAATCATCAGAAGATGAAATTTTCGGCCTTTGCTCGTAATAACCGGGCGATCTTGTTTCAAGTATGAGTCGTCACCATAGGGAGCTTTCACCATTACTCCGATGTCACGGCTCAAATGTTACAAAAGCCTTAGCCAAGCAGAGAAGAGCTTAAAGTGAAATGAAACGAGATGGAGCTAGCCATGCAGAGATGAGGGAGTTGCAAACCCATCAGTTTACAACACAGGTCGATCAATAGCACGAAACCGATCAACAAGGTGGAGTTACTCACCATAATGCCCATAATGTCGAAGGCGATGATTAGGAGATAGATGAACACATTTATGCCGATAAACCTCCTAAGAAAAGTTAAGCTACAAAGCGGAAATGTCACGATCCCTAAATCGGGAATCATCAAAACAAAGCGAGGATGAAAATGAAAAGATGAAGGAGCTTGAAGGCAAAATTAATGCTTTAATGCGCTCCGCGAGGTTAAGAAGACCGGCATCCGTGTCCATATCAGAGAGTGGGATTCAATCCTTACAGTCGAAATCAGTTTGATTAATTTCACACCTTTTGGCGGGAGGGTTAGCCTACACACTTAATCTATTTCAAGTCTCATTTGGGGTGATCTCGGAAATGAGCCTTTGATGATTCGGTCATTAAATCGGTACCCTTGGGGCCCCTTCGATTGGTATCGAAGACTCAAAGGCTGGGAGCATTAGCTTCTTTGGAATGACATGGAAAGCTCTTTTCTCGGTAACTTCTTTGATGATGACCGCGAAGTTTCCATTGGAACTCTCTAGGCGAAGCGAGAAAGATGGGAGACAATCGACACCTTAGTTAGCGATTCATAATAAAGCTATGAATTGGAGAGATCAATTCTTGAAGAGTTCATATTGAAGACTTGCCACAATAATCTTTCTATAGAGT
Organism: Asparagus setaceus; assembly: GCA_012295165.1. Taxonomy (NCBI): domain Eukaryota; kingdom Viridiplantae; phylum Streptophyta; class Magnoliopsida; order Asparagales; family Asparagaceae; genus Asparagus; species Asparagus setaceus. Next base: position 28,050 of record WHSE01000215.1, read on the forward strand.
TGTTGGAAGTAGGTGGGGTTGCACCACCAACCACTTGGAAAGAATTGAAACTCAATGGTGAAGAAGTGGAGCGATTCATCGAGAAGGAAGAAGAATGAGAGAGGTGAACCCTAGCGGTTCCCTCAAGCGAATTTTGTGCCCGTGGCAAAGGAAAGGCGCAAGCTAATCTTTGTTGAAACAAATCGGGCATTCAACGGCAACCACAAGCATCTATGGCCCGACAACATGGTGAGGTTTTAACAAAACCTCAAAATTGCGAAGACTCAGGATACTAGGTTCCAAAGAGCTATACTTTCAAAGAGGAAGAAGTGCGATTATCTTCAAATACCTCTTGGATAACAACAAGATCAAATTGCCTCCATCACAAATCAATAGGAGGCTAACAAGACCTCAGACCCCAAGTATTGTGCTACGGAAGGGTCCATCATCCAACCAAGAGTTGTTTTGTACTTAAAGACAAAATTCAAGCTCTAATCGATCTTGGGAATTATCAAAACAAAGCGAGGATGAAAATGAAAAGATGAAGGAGCTTGAAGGCAAAATTAATGCTTTAATGTCTACTCCAGGAGTTAAGAAGACCGGCATCCAGGTGTCCATATCCGAGAGAGTGGATTCAATCCCTTACAGCAGAAATTGAGTTTGATTAATTTCACACCTTTTGGCGGGAGGGTTAGCCTACCTGCACTTGATCTATTTCAAGTCTCATTTGGGGTGATCTCGGAAATGAGCCTTTAATGATTCGGTCATTAAACGGTACCCGCCGGTGCCTTGATTGGTGTCCGAAGACTCAAAGAGCTAGGAGCATTAACTGTTGGAATGACATGGAAAGCTCTTTCACGGTAACTTCTTTGATGATGACACGAAGTTTCCATTGGAACTCTCTAGGCGAAGCGAGAAAGATGGGAGACAATTGACACTTTAGTTAGCGTTTCATAATAAAGCTATGAATTCGAGAGATCAATTCGAAGAGTTCATTTGAAGACTTGCCACAACAATCTTTCTATAGAATTGTTAGAAGTCATGGGGTTGCACCACCAACCACTTGGAAGAATTGAAACTCAACGGTGAAGAAGCCGAGAGCGGTTCATCGGGGAGGAAGAAGAATGAGAGGTGAATCCTAGCGGTTCCCTCCAAGCCGAATTTTGTGCCCGTGGCAAAGGGAAAGCATAAGCTAATCTTTGTTGGAGCCATCGAGGCATTCCAAAGCAACAACAAAGCGTCTACTTGGCTGACAACGCAATTGAGTTTCAACAAAACCTCAAGAATTGCGAGAAAGGCTCAGGATGCTAGGTTCCAAAAAGCTACACTTTCAAGAGGAAGAAGTACCAATTATCTTCAAATACCTCTTGGAGTAACAATTGTAGGCATCAAAAATTGCGAAGAACCTCAAATATGACTAAATCATGAGAAGATCGAAGAACAAGCGTCGTCGAAATCTCAAGAGAATCAACATGGGAAGATTGTGTCTGCTTCTGATCACGAGACAGTTTAATCTCGCCATGGCGAGACACTTGTTCATCTGTTGCCGGGAACGCGTAATGTGTCTGCTTCTGGCGGGAACACCTTGATGTGCTTACTAGCGAGAACACTTGATGCCTGCCTACGGCGGGAACACCTTGATGTGTCTCTAACTAGCGAGACACTTACATGTCTGCAATCACGAGACACCGGAATACCAAAATGAGCTCGAAGGGTCTAAATCAATGCTGGTGGGGCCCGCCGGCTTTATCAATGCGAGAGAGCGTTGAACCGTTAATGGCGGTTACCGCGCGAAGATCGCCCACTAGCGTAATTCTAGAGCATTTAATCGTGCCTAAAGCGAGAAAAACCGTTACGGCGGAAGGGGCGATATTGCCGCGCCAGCGGCCGGCGACCCATCTTGCCTGCGCCCGTGTGGCGGCGACTGCTTGCCTCGCCCGGTTAGCGGCGGCTTAGCCGGCGAAAGGCGCAGCTAAGCACAAATTTCTGCACTTATGACACTGTGTTTACGAAGAGCACGTTTCCCAAAGACTATAAATACCCTCCTACGTCCACTTGAAGTCGTGCATCGAAGGAAAAATGTCAATCAAGCTTGGGAGTTCAAGAACCACGATCCACGGAGATTCCTCGAGTTTAAGCCTTGACTTATTCTTGAGAAGAGTAGATATCTTGCTAAGATATTTCTGAAGTTCTTGTTTCCTTTGCGGCACTAACTAAACCGTCGATTGACGATCATTGCTTGGTGGTCCCGGATTCTGGCGCGTCCGGCACGAGGCAAAGTCCACAAAAATAAAGAGATCTACACTTGTAGCGTCTTTTGTTCGAGTTTGTGAGGGCAAAGTCCACAAAATAAGAGAACCAAAGTGTAATTTTCTCTAGTTTTACAAATGGAACCAACTTTAGACCCAAACCGCGATGGCGACCCGCGGTGGGAGCCAGCGGTCTCGAGCCGAGGCGTTGTGGCATGACCTTCGCAATCAGAGCCGACCTCATGGTTGATGGAATAGACTACTTCTTCGATCAAGCCAAATTGAAGAATATCTCTCCTCTTCCACATCGAAGTCCTCCTCACCCGCAAACATGGGAGGATCATCCCCTAAGAGGAGGTTAGTTACTGTTGTGATGTGCAGCGATCTTCGTTAAGCTTGCGGCGAGGCGATTCCCCTCTCAACAAGATCTCAAGCGATCGGCGAAGAGCTTCGCCAAAGCGGCGTCAAAAGATGGCGTCGGTTAGCCAAGGCTCACGGAGTCAGCGGATGGAGTTCACTATCGAGAACTCCGTGATCAAAGGCATCAACAAGCGCAATCTCTCAATCCCGTCGGCACTCCTCGAGGAAGAATGGGTTCGTCAAAAGGACCGATTGACAAGGAAGGCCAGCGCTCAAAGCGCCGTGCGCGTTGCTCATGCGTGCCATTGTTCGCAAAATCAAGAGTCAAAAGCAACCCGACAAGCGGCTCAAAATGCGCCAAGCATGGATCCGAAGTCGACATCAAAATTGGCTCAAAGTGCGTCTGCGCCAGAAGTTTCGTAGAGAGCGATTAAAGCTATCTGGCGCCCGGTGAACGATCAGGCTACCCTGCAATGCGGCGATGTAATATCAGCGCCCGGTGAGAGACAACCCAGCTACTCCAAAAGCGGCGGTCCTCCATCATTGACAAAAGATGGGTTTTCCGCCCTTTCTTCCACTTCTGGGATGAGGTATCAACCTTTAAGTGCGGAAATCAGGCAACCGGTGTTTAGTCGTCTTGGTCACAACCGGAAATAAAAGCAAGGTTCGAGTGAAGAAAGCGGCTTGGATTACCCGATTCGAAGAGTCTTGAGCAAAATTTGAAATATCCAGTCTCTAGAATTCCAATTGCATCTCGTTTGAGCATCCACAAAGGGTCCACGAGTGGCGAGAAAGAAGAAGTTGAGGCAAGTGACTTCGCAAAATCACGAGATAACCGGACCCTTGTGATTCATACGGAAGCAACGGATGAAAGCATGGCGATGAAGTTGTCTCTCAAATCAAATGGCGGCGTCCCCAAAGAAGGCGTGTCCTCCAATTAAGGACAAGCGTTACACTTGGGGGTGGAAGTGCAATTTGTGATAAACCACACCAACCACACCATCCGTTTGGTGGCAAACCTGAAAGGGCGATCGATGAAATAGGTTGTTCTTGCTCGTGTGCAAAACGATTAAGGCGTTGTTATCGGGGATGTGCTGTTACAGTGAGCGGCTCACCCACAAAGCCGGTATTGACGGCTTTCCACATCGACAGCGGAAAATCGAAGCCCGCGATCAAAGCGACATCGAAGAAGAAGAGATCATCCATCAATTTGATGAGTTTCGAAGTGACCATTAATATGGTGAACAAAGGAAAAAGACCGGCGACGGATCGCGGATCGATTCCTCCACCTGCGGAAAAGTCGGCACCGAGTTTCCAGCCGGATGTCACCGGTTACAATTGCGAGCTACCCGGCGCATGGACTATAGAAGGATGCATGAGGGAGAGTCATCATGATGAAGCTTCCGACATCCCGGTGCGGCGATAGCTTCAGGTGACACAATGATGGTAACAGTCATCGATGGCCCTCGATCTGGTATGAGCTCAAAAGAGAACGACGAACAGGATGAACTAACAGACTAAGAACATATTGAACAGTCAATCATTAATGATGATACCATAATATAATATCAATTGATGTCAAGGTATCAATTCCTACGATCCAAAACAAAGAGGATGATGGCGAAAGGATGAAGAGCTTGAAGATAAAATCAATGCTTTGATGTCCACGAAGTCAAAAGGTGGTATCCGTGTCAGTATCGAGAATGGGATTCAATCCCTTACCGCTTGAAATTCAATTTGATCAACTTCGCCATTTGGCGGAGAGGTCACCTTCACAACACGATTTACTTCAAATCACATTTGGGGGTAATCTCGAAGCGAGCCTCGATGGTTCGGTCATTCGTCGGTACTCTTGCGGGCTGCCGATTAGTGTCGAAGACTCAAGGCAGGGAGTATTAACTCTTGGGAGGACATGGAAAGTTCTTTTCGGCAACTTCTTCGATGGCGACAGAAGTCTCATTGGAACTCTCCTAGGCAGCGAAAGGTGGGAGACAATCGACACCTTAGTTAGCGATTCCTAATAAAGCTATGAATGCGGGGATCAATTCTTGAAAGTTCATATTGAAGACTTGCCACAACAATCTTTCTATAAATTCTTTGGAAGTCATGGGGTCGTCCATGACTTCGTGGAAAGACCTAAAAATACGAGGAGAACAAGCGAGCGTTTCCTCGGAAGGAAGAAAGGCTGAAAGAGAGCAAAATGGCGGTGACCCCTCGAAGTAAATTTTCCTCGTAATAGAGGAAAGGCATCTGTGATTCTTTGTTAGTCAAGCGTCGCAACAACGGCCCGTCAAAAGCTTCATCGAGAATTCCACGGGACATACTCTTTCAAGGCGAAGAAGTTCCAATCATCTTCAAACACCTCCTTGATAACAACAAAATCAAGTTGCCTCCAATTACAAATCAAGAGGAGGCTAACAAAACTTCGGACCCTAAATCTTGTCGTTACCACGGAGAGGATCCTCCATCCTAAAGTTGCTTAGCTCTCAAGGCCATCATCAAGCCTTGGTTGAAGCGGCGTCTTAGCGCCGAAATAAAATTGAATCAAATTTGACTCCGGGTATCGGTATAAAGCTGCTCCCTTTGTACTCAAGCAATTATCACAGTATAAAGCTGCTCCCTCTTGACTCAGAAGCGGGTATCTGGTATAAAGCTGCTCCTTTGCACTCAAACGAGGTATATGAGTATAAGCTCCCTTTCCTCGATGAGCACAAGAAGTTAAACTGCTCCTCCTTCTTACTCAGTAAGAATATGAGTATAAACTATTCTAAATGAATGCAACCCTATTTTGCAAGGGGTGGATAATCCATGAGCGAGAGGTCCACTTCACATTGGCGATCAAACCTTCCCTCAGTTAGGATTGTCTCCAATTTTTTATCATGGTCAAACCTTTCTATAGTTAGGACCATGGTCAAAATTCCTCTCGATTCCATCAATGAGCAGAGATCCACTCAAATTTCTATTACGGTCAAACCTTCCTATAGTTAGGACCACGGCCAAAATCCTCTCGATTCTTTCCATGAGCAGAGAGGTCCATTCTCAAGATTGAGCGATCAAACCTTAGCCGGTTAGGATTGTCTCAAATATATGCTGGTCAAACCTTCCTCACAGTTAGGACCATGGTCAAAATCCTCTTGATTCCTTCCATGAGCGAGAGATGTCCATTTGAGTTGGCGATCAAACCTTAGGCGATTAGGATTGTCTCAAAACTCCTATCCGATCAAACCTTCCCTAGGTTAGGATCATTTTTAATTTTCACTCCCCTTGGTCAAACCTTCCTACAGTTAGGACCCGGTCAAAATCCCTCTCGATTCCTTTTATGAATGAGAGGTCTACTCGATAGCAGGGGTTCGTTTTAAGCCCCAGAAACACAACGAGGGTTTGTTTTGCCCCAAGAGACACAAGCGGGTTACGTTTTAGCCCCGAGAGAAACACAAATTCCACATGCTCGTATTCAAAATCGTAGCATAGATGTCATTACCTAATGACACCTAAACTATGCCTTCATGCATAGGGATATTATCTCGTCCTTATCGAGATAAGTCGCATCTAACACATCTTTGTAGGGTAATCAATTCGTGATAATTGGCCAGACCCTCATATTCAATATCGTAGCATAAAGTCTAAGAGAATTCACTCTTTTAGCACAGCGTAACATGTAGAGCGGTTCGGATAATCTACATGCTAGCCCAACTCAAGCGGTAGTTGGTAAAGGCTCATCAAATCCGTTGATGGTAGGGTTTGCCAAAAATCCTATATCTATCATACAAGCAACTTGAGGCGGCGGGTTCATTCTTCTGCAGGGTCAAGCACTTTCTCCTAGTGATTTTAATGCACTTTGTAACTCATTGCTAATGCAAATGTGCCATTACATGCGCCTCAGGAAGCTCAAGCATGCTCAGACGGTCTGTGGCGGTCCTTTTGGCGAGACACTTGATTGCTTCGCTTTCTTCAAGTGGGACAAATCCGGATATTATATAGAAGCTTTCACGGAAATCGATATTGAGAAAGACGGCCTTTTTCTCGAATGATTCTCAAGGCATTTCAATTATAACAAGTGGTGACTTTCAAGATGAAGATGATTAGTCCAAAATGCGACTTGACATTTCAATCAATCAAATACAAATGCAACGACTATTGATCCCAAAATATGGTCAGCGTAGCCGGAGATTCAAGAAGCGAAGCAAAACATGGGCCTCTTCTACAAAGTTCAACGTTGAGCGAAGCAAAGCATCTTATCAAAGTATTCAGACCCTCGACAAAATACTGAGAGATGCGCGAAACTTTGGAGGGTATCTGTAGGCATCAAAATTGTTTGAAGAACCTCAAATATGACTAAATCATGAGAAGATCGAAGGACAAGCGTCGTCGAAATCTCAGAAGTCAACACATGAAGATCGTGTCTCCTTCTGATCACGAGACAGTTCTCGCCATGGCGAGACACTTGTTCATGTCACCGCTGTTAGCGAGACACTTGTGTGTCTTCTGGCGAGACACTGATGTCTCGCTACTAGCGAGACACTTGTTGAGTGTCCGCCACGGCGAGACACCTTGATGTGTCTATACTAGCGAGACACTTACTTGTGTCTCGCCAAATCGAGACACCGAATAAAATGAGCTCTCGAAGGGTCTAAATCAATGTTGGGTGGGGCCCGCTTGACTTTATCAGCGGAGAGGCGTTGTTGTTTCGTTAATGGCGGTTACCGCGAAAGATCGCCCTTAGAAGCGTAATTCTAGAAGCATTTAATCATGCCTAAAAGCCGTTCTGGCTTGTGGAAGGGGCGATATTGCCCGCATCGGCCAGGCGGCCATCTGCCTAGCCGCTAGCGGCGGCCTGCTACCTCGCCCGATTAGCGGCGGCTGCTATGGCGGCTTCAGTTTGCCCAGCGTACTACAAATTTCTGCACTTATGACACTTGTGTTTTGAAGAGGGCACGTTTCCCAAAGACTATACCCTCCTACATCCCACGGGCGGTGGCCATCGAGAAAGGGAAAAATCAATCAAGCTGGGAGTTCAAGAACCACGATCCACGGAGATTCCTCGAGTTTAAGCCTTGACTTATTCTTGAGAAGAGTAGATATCTTACCTTGCTAAGATATTTCTTTGAAGTTCTTGTTTCCTGCGAAGCACTAACTAAACCGTCGATTCGACGATCGGCTGCTGTGGTCCCGGATTCGGCGTCCCGGCACAGGCAAAGTCCGCAAAAACAAAGAGATCTACACTTGTAGCGTCTTTTGTTGGAGTTTGTGAGGGCAAAGTCCCACAAAACAAAGAGAGACCAAAAGTGTAATTTTCTCTAGTTTTACAAATGGAACCAACTTTTCGACCCAAACAACAATAAGATCAAATTGCCTCGATTACAAATCGGGAGGAAGACCTCGGACCCCAAATATTATGCGATTACCCCGAAGGGTCCATCATCCGAACCAAAGTTGTTTTGTTCTTAAAGACAAAATTCAAGCTCTAATCGTCTGCGGGAATCATAGCGGCGAAGAAGGAGAAAGTTGGTTCAAATATGGTGGCTATCAACTTTGGATCTCTACGTCCATGCCATATTCTGAGAGAGATTGTCCACGAGGTTAAAGTCAAAGCGGTCAATGATGATCGCATGGGCAATGTCGAAGGATTGGTATCATACACGGCTCCTACTGGCGAGTCTTGTGGATTCATCGGATCTTCTTCAAGATGAGCAATGGTGGGGTCTTCTTCAACACGGAAGTCAAGCGTAAAGGCAAGCTACGTGCTCATATTTGGCAATTAGGAAGAGGGTGACGAAAAAGCTCCAACTCTTCGTCATCGAAAATGAACATGAAGTTCGTGGCGAAGGTAACCCGGCTTAGCTACGAGAAGTGGGCATAAATTAGGTTATCAATACCCAGAATTCGGTTGAATGCCAAAACTCTACTTGGGCGGGGGTGGCAATGACTCCACCTACAATCGAGCAGCGGTAGCTAAGGAGGATACAACCAAGCGGAAAGATAAACAACCTCAAAGGTGCAAGTCGAGGCGATCCGATTTAATCATCCATTAGGAGGGACAAACCCGGAAGTTCGAGTAATTTTAATTTTAATTTTAATTTTAATTTTAATTCTTTAATTTTAATTTTAATTTTACCCTTTAATTTTAATTTTAATTTTAAATTTTAATTTTAATTTTAATTTTAATTTTAATTTTAATTTTAATTTTATTTATGATTTTAATTTTTAATTCTTTTAACCATCTCCATCTAACTTTACCAGATATGATATCTAAAACCCCAACCCCACCCCACCTATTAAAATGTGTGATAGAGTTGCCATCAACTAACAGATATCATATCCGTAAAATTAGATAAAGATCATCAAGCAATCACAAAGCAAATGAGCAACCACTTCAATCAAATCC
>WHSE01000216.1:0-37015 GCA_012295165.1 Asparagus setaceus
AGTTGTTAAAACTTCAAGCGAGACTTGCTCAAGGCGGGCTCGACCTCATCTGAGGTTAGCATGTGGGCGGAGTTCGATCTTAACATGAGGTTCGCCGCAGCGAAGCTCTAAAGTCATATGATGGCTTCGCCTAGCGATGATCTGTGAGGCTTCGCCTAGCAGTGGTCGTGAAGCTGCCTATAACGATGGTCGGCGAAGTTAAGCCCATAACGGTGATTTCCACTTTCATCAGGGTTCACAAGAGGGCTGGCTTCGACATTAGATCTTGAAGCTTGGCTTTAATCTTAAAGGCGAGGTTAAGCCCACTTGTGGCTTCGACTTTCATCTGAGGTTAAGCCTCTGGCCAGCAGCTCACCATCAGCAGAGGCCTGCTGCAATGAATCTCAACTCTCAGCGAGGTCCATCCACAACATTGAAGCTAGGCACCCAAGCTTGTTCGTTAATAGCATTAAGCGGGGCACTCATCAGAGTTAGCCCAGCGTGGCTTCGACTTCAAAGTTAAGCCTATAGCAGCGAAGCTAAGCACAGCGAGGTTAGCCCATGCACGTGGCTTCGCCATTCAACAAAATCGTAAATGCATTATTTGAAGTTAAGCCCAAGCAATGGCTTCGTCATATAGCGAAGTTCATCAAGTAGCGGACCTCGTTATGCAATCAAGATTTGCCCAAACAGAAGTTGAAGAAGCTTCGGCTCGTTATTCGGCGGGCTCGGCTTCGCCCTAGCGAACCCAAAGGCCCGAGACCCACGACCGCGTGGATTAAGTAGTGGACATCGATTATACCCGTCCATATCGGTTAACCCATGTTTCCACAATTCTAGCATGATAGTTACATGCTAAAGCCCTATAAATAGCCATGGCGGCTATGAGAAAGGACTTTTGGAACTTTTGGAGATCAACACTGCGCCGCGAGAAAGAGATCAAGCTCTTCATCGGCAATCTCAAGATCATCTGCAGCTACGTTACGATCGTCAGCGAGCGAATCTCAGCGTGAGCATTGAGTGAAGCATTCTTTAGCCACCAGAACCCATACAAAGAAGTCGAATCAATCTTCTCTTCCTCGTAATCGAGAAAATTTGATTGTAAATGTTTGGGTGAAAGTTGATTTCTTTATGCGTTTCCATTGCAAAACTTAAAAAAATTACACCTTAATTTTCAGTTACAAAAAATTTGAATAACTCTCTCACAAACTTCGAACAAAAGACACTACAAGTGTAGATCTCACTTTTCGTGGGACTTTGCTGTCGGGGGCCGTAATCCGTGGACCACCGGCGGCGATCGTCGAATCGGCGGGATTTAGTTGATGCTTCACAAAGGAAACAAGAACTTAAGCAAATATCTTAGCAAAGTAAGATATCTACTCTTCTCAAGAATAAGTCAAAGCGGCTTCGAGGAATCTCCGGTGTAGATTGTGTTCTTGAACTTTGGAAGCTTGGATTCTCTCTCTCTCCTTGCAAAGCTCACGGTTTTGTTTGATCTCGATTGCCAAATCTAGATCCCACCTTGAGTGGATGTAGGGGGTATTTATAGCCTTTGGAAGCGTGCCCTCACGAAGAAACACAAGTCATAAGTGCTCCACATTTGCGGTTAAGCGGCGGCTTGAACGCCTCGCGCCATCTTTACCTCGCTGTTGGCGGCGTGTCGGTACGCCTGTTGGCGGCGGCGGTATGAACTGCCTGGGGCGGCGGCGATGTCGATCCCTCCATCTGTTGTAGCGGTTTGGCTGCTTTTTAGGCGATTAAATGCCTAAAATCGCCTAGTGTGGTATTTTCAGCGTAGTAACCGCCCATTAAAGTATCACGAGCGTCTCTTTACTTTGATAAAGTCAAGTGGGCCCCATCGGCATTGATTTAGACCCTTCAAGAGATGGTTTCAAGTATTACGGGTCTGCGCCTTTGGCGAGACACAAGTAGAATGCCTGCATGCATGAGACACATCAATAATGTCGCTTCGTGGCGAGCACAAACAAAATGTCACGCTTGTGGCGAGGCACAAACAAAGTCTGCTAGTAGCGACACATCAAGGTGTCTGCAGCTAGTGGCGAGGCACACTGAAAATCTGCGCTAGGCGAGACACAAACAATGTCTGCGCTCATGGCGAGGCACAAACAAGTGTCTAGCGTGGCGAGACACAATATTCCATGTTGACTTCTTGAGATTTCGGCGGCGTGCGTCCTTGATCTTCTCATAATTTAGTCATATTTGAGGTTCTTGACAATTTTTGATGCCTCTGATTACCCCTCCAAAGTTTTGAGACTCCTCGTATTTTATCGAAGTGCGGAATACTGGATAAGATCATGCCTTGCTTCTATTCAGCGTTGAACTTTGTAGAAGAGGCCCATGTTTTGCCGATTTCGAACCACAGCTCTGTGCGTCGTGACCATATTACGAGTTCAATAAGCTGTTGCATTTGTATTTGAATGGATTGAAATGTGAAGTAAACTTTGGACTAATTATCTTCATCTTGAAAGTCATCACATGGGTTGTGATTGAATGCCTTAAGAGTCATTGGAGAAAAAGCGTCATCACGGTTTTGAACATGATTTCGAAAGCTTCTATATGGAATTGGAACCAATTTGTCTTGAATATCTGCCTTGAATCCGTCGGAGAGGAATTGTCCCTTGAAGAAAGGCGAGGCAATCTGAAGTGTCTCGCTCAAAGATGGTGGTTAATGTTGTCGCTTAAGCGGCGTGGACTGCCTCGTTTGGTAGCGGTTGGACTTGCTCGCTTGAAGCGGTTGGACTTACCGGCTTGTAGGCGGTTGGACTTTTCCTTTCCGAAGAATGCGCGGTACGTATAAAACAACACTAGGGTTTTAACCCCATTCGACCCGGCTTTCTAAACTTCAAATTTGTTCTAATTTTTTCCGAGCTCTTCCATCAACCTTAGCAAGCCCTTTTAATCTCTCAAGCTTCCAAGTTTGCTCGAAAACCCCTCTTTAGATCTAGGGTTTCTTGGTTCTTAGGATCCCATCGATTTAGATCGATTTTCCTCCATCAAAGAGCCTTCTCGATCTTACATCGGATCGAAGCTTCTTCATCAAAACCCTAGGCCTCTTGAGCTTCTTGCTTTGAATTTTCATCAAAACCCTAGCTTTTCCTAAACAATCACATTTTTAACCATGTCTCCTAAGAAATCTCGAGTCTCCAAAGCCAAATCCGTTCCCCAAACCTCGTGTCGAAGAACAGAACCGCCGTCTTTTGGGGTGAGTTCTTCTCGATATATGCACTTATTTTGGGTTGAAAAGTTTGCATTTTTGTATAAAATCCTCATTTGTTCTCCTGCGAGGCATTTGAGAATAGTCGAGATCCTCCTTTGTGTGGATCGGGCTAAAACAAGTGTTTTGCATAGCGAAACTGTCAAATCAACGAACAAAGCCGATTGTCGTGTTTGCGAGTCCGTCGAAATTTGTCTAAACCTGGCGAGGCGGTTGGGGCTGTCACATCTTGGCGAAGCGGTTAAGCTGTCACCAAGCACGGTCGGTTCGATATTGTCACCATTTGTTGGCGAGGCGGTTGTGATGTCACCGGCTGGCGGCGGCAAGCTGTCTCGGCTGTTTGGCGGTCGGTGTCCCACACTTAGCCATTTTGATGTTAATTTTGACCCGGCACTTATAAGTGTATGTAGCTGCGGTTGAGTTTCCCCTCGGCATTTGTTGCTCATGAGCCAGTGGATTGCGACTCTGTGTTTTCCTCTTCTCAAGAGATGCCACTAGTGGTGATGCTCCCGGCTCCGGTCCAAATCGCCTCGAAATTATTGGGCGTTAGAACATGGTGATGAAGTCGTGATTTCTGAAGAATGATCACCGGCGCCCATTGACAAAATCTGGGATCCACGAGATAATGAAAGTCGGCTATTTATTGGGGATTACATTGCGGATCGAAGCCTTATCTGTTGGTGAACCATGGGCGTATGAAGGTGATGGCTCTAATCTTTATTTACCTCCGTTTGCCCATCATTCACTCTTGCTGCGCAATTTATCGATTAAGAGGAATATGTCACGGCGAAGATTTAGGCATACTGCTGCGGATACATCGGCAAAGACGGAGTTCGAGGTTCTAGCGACAAGAACTATATTGGGCTTTACGGGCCTTGTGGAGTGGGGACCCACCTCATGATGGCCCGATGGTCAAAGGCGACACATTGAAGAATCGCTTGGCCAAAATAGGAAGGGAGTTGCCTCTAAGAAATCTCACGGTGCCGGTTGGGTACATTCTTGCTGCCGACCGATGGTGGACCACGGATGGCTGACTTACGTTCTCGACCAGATGGATCGGGAACTCAAAGATTGGATTATATATTCCCATCCGTGCTAGCATGTATGGAATTCCTCGGCTTCGTATCATTTCCTGCATTCTTTGGAAATCTACAACCCGATACCAACACCTTCGGCGAAGAATGGGGAATGGGTCTACCACTTCATGAGATGATGAAGGTTTCGGTCTTCAGATGGGTGAAGCACCATTTCAAGAATATTTTCGAGTCAATGCGGCGATTGAAAATGAAAGAAAGATCACTGTTTATGAAGTGCGTGGGGTGACTTGCCACTATCAAGGCTGCAATAGCGGCGGTGGGCGTGAAGGCTAGGAGGCTTCGCGGTGATAAGCGATTCGTAGATTATCTATTCGAACTTAGAGGGTGGCGAGGATGTAAGTGAGCGAGAAAACCTCCACTCCTTACGCCATCAACAAAGGCGATTGCAAGATAAATGCCCAATCCTTCACTACCCCATATCTTTGAGGGCAAAATTCCTAAGGGGCGAAATTTGAGACTTTCTTGTGGCAACTACAAAAGCGAGATCAAGCCACAAACTCTCTTGGCGGGCTACTTGGCTATCACGGTTGAAGGTGTAGTCGTTACCAATCTTGGATGCCTTTAGAAGTGCTTTTCCCCCGTTGGTGGTCCGCGGTCGTCGCCTTTCTCTTCTTAGGCAATGGTGGCGGATATTCATGGTGGACTCCGACCGGATAGTCTGGTTTTATCCACAAGGGTAAAGGGTCTTCAAATGACATTCCGGCCGTCAAAGTAGAAGCTGCGCATATCGTATTTGATGGCACGGCTCGTCTTCATCGCCCGGATCGATGTGACCCCGGCATAGTAGATTATGAGCGCCTTATTCTGAGATCTTGGAAGAATGTAAGTGGAAGCGAGGCGATGAGTGCAGGCGTCTTGATCCAAATTGCTAAGAGTTGGGAATTCTTCAAATGTTTCTCGAACTTTTCGGGCCGATATGATGACATGCTTGTAGATCTTTCTTTGGGCCTAGCGGAGTCGAACTATTCGGATCTTGGTTGCTTAGATGGCTAATGAACATTAGCATTGGTTACGATCTTAGGGTGAAGAATTCTGTGACATCGAGCCTTATCTCCCATAAAGCTTCTCCGTCAATTCATTTCTGATCAGATCTACATCGGGAATCCAAATCGGGAATGAAGACTCATGGAGGTCTTATTGGCCAGTGCCAGCGAGTATTGGAACATAAGCGGTACCCAATGTCAGGATTGATCTCCTGCTGTAGAGGCGAGCTTGGATGACTTTCCTATCTGCAAATGGCTCATTGCATTCGCGCTCCAGGAGTAGAACATAGCGAGCCTACACCAACCCGTGCTTCCCCAAGCGAGCTCGTCCTTCAAAGAAATCAAAAGGCAAGAAGAAGGTTAAGAAGAGAAGTGAAGAAGGGAATTTGATTATCACAGTCCACACTTAGAAGAAGAAAGCGGCTGTTAGTCGGCAGAGTCGAATTGGGCGAAGTTGTAGTGCCATCGCCTCGCCGCTCTCGATTCGGCGGGATGTACCAGTCAAACCCTCTTCTGTGTTCCACCTCCTCGGCGTCCTTTGAAATGGCCTGCCGGAAAGGTCGTTCTTACTTATCCCGGATGGATCGAGAGGCAGGGAAGAAGAAGAAGAAGAAGAAGAAGCGGCCAGAGCTTATTCTCGAAGAGAACTCGTCCATCGGCCGTTCATACTTACGCTTCCATGCGGGCAATAATCGTCTGAAGAAGGTCGTTACCACAGATGTCGTCTGAAATCCGAGATCTCACTCAACTCGAGGCGATAGACGATTTTCAGCTTGGAAGAAGGTATGACTTCGTATTCATCATCTCGGACTTTACCATTTCATCTATGATTATTAATTATTCCATTTTTCTTATCGAAGAGGTTCGGTTGAACCTTCTCCTCCAAGTGTTCACTTATGAGGATCGGCTGGAGATACCAGCTGAAACTATGGATCGGGATGCTCCGATACCACTACAGCCCTGACATTGGCGTCCCTCGGTTTGAAGGTGCAGTGCCCAGATACGACCATTTCACCTAGATGGCGACTCAAAATCATGAAAGAATGCGAGTTGGTTCCTCCACTTATCGCTAGCAGCCTTCATATTCTTTTAGAAAAATTCCAAGAAATGGCGTTGCGTTAACTTGAGCCAACTCACGGTATGAAGTCTAATTTCCGCTATATCTTCTTTTCTCCATATTGGAAAGCTAACATATTGCGTTTTCGGTGGTAGAAGAACAAAATGAAGGATCTTAGGTGAGGAATTTCAAGCTGAACACTGAGAATTGATCCACGGTATGCACATATACTATTTTTTAGTATACATTAATATCCATTTACCAACACTTTCGGTTCGCGTCGTTGTCGCCATAGGTGAAGAACCAATGCAAAGCTGAGCACATATGAAGAGGTTTTGAGGAATCGTCGAACCGGCTTAAGTCGGATGATCTCCGTTTAGAGTCGATCACATTTTGATTGAAGAGATGATGTTGGCCGAACGGGCTCCGATTCGGCCGAGACTCAACTGAATGTCTCCCAAAGCCGAGTCCATTATTATATCAGCTGTTCTTTGAGGTTTGCTCGTTCAACTGGACCACCAACTACTCAAGAATGCGAATCGGTTTGGTGGTTCACGGGGCCGAACAACCAACTATAGAGCAAACAACTCAATTGAAGGCTATTATGCACCTGGACCACCGGCTATCAACCTGAAATTGAATCAACTCGGTGGTTCCCAAGGCTGAATTGATGAGTGTGGAAACAACACTTGCGGAGGATCTTCTAGCATCGGTATATCTCCCAATTTTGTTTCTCATGAAAGTTCAAGCATTTAAGACTTTCAAAAACTAACATTTCTTCTTCTCTGGCCTTCTTGATTATTGTGACACGATCAAGGCGTTGATGTGGATGATGATGGGAGAATTGATAAGCCTTGAGCTCGAAGGTTCATCTTTCTCTTGAAGAATGTTATCGAGAAAGTCACAACAAGGCTTCTCTCTTAGTTCTTTCAAGCGGCTTCTTGATCGACGTGTGGCGTCCATAAGGGAAGAGGGCTTTTCTGATTTAGCGGACTCTATCACAGAAGACTTAGCTCAATTAGAGCAAGAATTAGGAAAGCTTGAAACTCTGGTCGAAGGTGCCTCTTCTTACATTTCTTCTCGGGTTGAATCCATCATGCAAGCTCGAGAGGTTAAGCGAAAAGGCTGGAAGAAGAGCTACAACAAGTGCAAGCCCAATCTGAGCATAAGGGCCACTGCGCGGCGGAATGAGATGAGGCCAATGCTTAGATGATCCGTTCGATGAGCCAAGATCTTGAAATTGCTCGCTGAAGAAGGCTTTGGAAGATCTTGAAGAGGCTCAGCTCTTTTGAAGATCGACTTAGCGGCTTCGAGAAGACTTCGCTCAAAATTAGCAGAACAATTGAAGGCATCCGATGAGAGATCTGCTTGAGCTGGATCGAAAGATCATTCAACTTCTAACTCTGCGATGCTTCAAAGCCCTTCGAGAGAATTAGAAGAAAAATATCAAAATTTGAACTCTCGAATTAGAAGAGCGAATCCGCCGCCATCAATTATCACCATAGAACACTTTTGTTAGCTTTTGCCAACACTTTGTAATTCACTTTTACATGAAATAAAATTTCTTTTATCATGTTTCATCTATTGTTTTGAACAAATAAACATAATTTCAATAGGATTTTTGGCAAACCCTCGACCTTCAGGTTTGATATGCCTTTACCACTCTGGTTTGAGTTGGGCTAGCATGTAGATTATCTAAGTCCGTTCTACATATAGCGTTGTGCTAAAAGAATAAATTCTTTTAGACTTTGTGCTATGATATTGAATACATAGGCTTTATCAATTATCAGCGGAATTGACTACCGTGGCGTGTGTTAAACTGACTTATTCGATTAGGGCGGAATAACACTACTAGCATAAATAAGCGTAGATTTAATATAACCGACTATGTAATGAATACATAACCTTTTGGAATTGTGTCTTCTCTTGGTAACGAACCGTTGTGTTTTCTCTTGGTAGCGAACCTGTTGTGTTTTCTCTTGGTAGCGAACCGTTGTGTTTTCTCTTGGGGAAAAGCGACCGTTGTGTTTTCTCTTGGTAGCGAACCACATTTGTGTCTTCTCTTGGGGAGCGAACCTGTTGTGTTCTCTTGGGGCAGCGAGACCGTTGTGTCTTCTCTTGGTAGCGAACCCGTTGTGTCTTCTCTTGGAAGCGAACCCTAATTCATGAAAGAAATTAATAATAGGTGTTAATATTTTTGGTGGCTTCAATCGTTTAAGATTTTCGAATAAAGCTTAGTGAATGTGACTTGTTTACAAGTCTAATCATTCAATATCACAGGCGGATTATCTTGAATACATTAGGGATAATATATCTTCAGGAACTTTCCGTTAATTGGCATCATTAACTTGTCACCATCTTGAGTGATCAAGCGATATGCTCCATTTGAGTAGACCATTATCAATTATAAGCGGTCCTTCCCTTGAACGGAATTTACCTTTCTTCTTGGAATTGAGAATCATGCGATTAGCCCGGTAGTACCAAATCTCCCTCCTTGAAACTCGATCTTGGGACTTTCTTGTTAAAGGCTTTGGAAATTACGGCGGTATAACTCAATGCGTTGTTGAGCTCCCAGCGTTTCTCATTTAACACCTCAAGCTCTTCAAGGCGGCTTTTGATGTTGAGTCACTTGTCATCCCTATAAAGGGCTACACGAGTGGCCGAATTTGTATCTCTAAAGGCAAAAGCGACTTCACATCCGTATGCCAGGAATATGGTGTGAATCACATCGATGTTGAGCGTAGTGCGATATGCCCAAGAGCTTCACCAGCTTATCATCAATCAGCGTTTATTGGTTTGACTAGCTTTGCTAAGATCTTGATGATAGTCTTATTAAAGGCTTCGGCTAAACCATTTGCGGTGGGATTATAAGGCGTGGGCCGAAGCGTCTTGTATTACGAACTTCTGCGAGAATCGTGAAGCGTTCTTGATGAGGCGAGGACCATTGTCATGCACAATTAGTCTCCGAACACCATATCGATAGATAATATGGTGTTTAATGAATTTGATGGCGATACTCGTCTTGACTTCTTTGAGTGGAATTGCCTCGGCCCATTTAAGTAGTCGGTAATTGCCAAATAAAGCGATCACCTTTTCTGGCGGGGGAATATGGGTCCTACCATCCATTCCCCATGTTTCAAGCGGACAGTAGTAGGCGGTGTAGATCTTACGGCGTGATGCATGTAATTTGCATGTATTTGACCAGTGTCGTCTCGCATATTCAATGCATCTCTAATCATAATTGGCCAATAATAGCCTAACCTCCTTAGTCTATCTCGGTTTAGGACCCGGTTGATCACGCACTTAAATCCGTCATGTGCTTCTTTAAGTGCCTCTTACGCTTCCTTGGTGAAAGACATCGGGTAACAATCCATCATATGTCGCGGCGATAAAGTGTTGAGAGATCTTTGCGTTGTAGTAGAATCTGGCTCTTCTTCGGATAGATTCCCTTTCTTTTACATCTTACGGTAAAATACCATGTAAGACATAATCTATAATCGGGAAGCGCCAATCTCGAGCTCGAGGTCCGTTGAGTAGCATGTGCTTCTTTGACACCCAAAATATATTACGGTATGAAAAGTTGGTGTGTCCTCCGCGATGTGAACTGCTACTGTTTGAGGGTTGCTTGATGAAGCGACAAGTCTTTGCTAACGCATCGGCATAAGCGTTCTGAAGCCGTGGTATATATTCGATGAAGAAACTTTTGAATGATTACGCCATCTCTATTGCCGCTTCATGATATGGAAACAAATCAGGTTCTAACTTCATAGTCTCCGCGAATTTGCTTAACTATGAGTTGAGAATCTCCGAGCGCTTGAGATATTCGACCCCGACTCTTTAAAGCGGAGTCAATAAGTAATGCATTGTACTTCGGCCACATTATTAGAGACGGTTCAATCGGCGAATAAGCTCGAGGCATCCGTGTTTCTCGGGAAACTAAGACAACTCAGACTCAGTAGAAATCTTAGAACATCCGGGAGCACTTCGCCACATTGGTTCTTGGGGCGGCTCGTCGAGTATAATTGCCACACATATTCATGAAGTGTGATTGACCTCGTAGGTTTCGTCGGGTAAATCTTCATAAAGTATAGCTTTATCGGTGAATTGGCTAGAAGATCACAAATCGCTTGTCCCTTCACCGACCTGGCTGTTTGAAGTGGATGTCGTATTCGCGAAAAAGTAATGCCCATCTGCTAATTAAGCCAATTCAAAGAAATTTGGTTGTGTCATGAATACTGGGTGGATTAACATCGAGATGACATGTATGTGTCAGGCCAGGTAATGGCATTTTACGGTTGCAAATACCAAAGCTAGGCATTCTTTCGATATGTCGGGATATCGGGTTGGTATACCATTGTCGGAGCTCAAATAGTATACGGCTTGTTGCGTGACCGTTATCATCATCTTGTGCTAATAAAGCACTTAATGAATGGTTGGTGGCTCGGCGTAAATCAAGAGCGGCCTTCACGATTTGGTCGCGGCGAAACGGAGGATTTGATAGATATATTTTAATATCTTCAAAAGCCTTGACAAGCATCATCCCAAGCAGATGAAACACCCTTCTTGGCTAGCTTGGAGCGGTGACACTTGCATAAGGTTTGAAATAAACCGTCTTATGTAAGCCAATCTCCTTGCAACCCTCGAGTTCTTTGAGATTCTTGAGGGTTGTAACTGGTTAATCGCCTTCACCTTATGCGGATCAATATGAATTCCCTTTGGCGTGGCAGCGAAACCAAGGAATTTACCAGCGGCCATTCCTAAGAATGACTTAGTTGGATTCATCTTCAATTGATGACCCAGCATAAGTTTAAATACCGTCACGAGATCTTTAATATGATGGCTCTTATCGGCTTTTCACTACTAAATCGTCAACATAGCATTCGTGGTCTTTCTTAGATGATCCTCAAAAATATTTGTCATTGCGGTTGATAAGTAGCTCTGCGTTCTTGAGACCAAAGGGCATAGCGGTATAACAAAAGATGCGTCGAAATGAGTATGTTTCTCATCGTCGGGATGCATCTTGATTTGATTATATCGAAGAACGATCCATAAATGACATTCTTTCAAACCCGCGTATTATCTATGATGACATCGTGATGGGGGTGGAAAGTCATCTTTAGGGCATGCCAAGTTTAGATCTCACGAAATCGATGCAAATTCTAATTGTCCCATTCTTTTTAGAAACGAACAATATTTGCCACCCAATCGGATGTTGCTCTTCCACGATAAAGCCGATTTTATGAGCTTCTTAACCTCAGCTCACGATTGCTTCCATGATTTGTGGGCCGAAATCTTACTGTTGTTGCTTCACGGGTTTAGATTACGGCGATATTAAGTGGTTGCTTTGCTATACGGATCAAGCCGGGCATATTCATAATTCGGTGAATACATCAATATATTCACAGAACAGAGAAATCAATTCCTCTTTTTCTTACGGAGAAGACTACCACTCGAATATGGGTTTGGGTTATCTTCATCACCCATATTAACTTACAAGCTGTATCTTGGTGGCGGCTCTCTTTGTTCAAACCTATCGCCGGCGAACATTGGATGGAAAGTCAAGGGTCTTCCCATTACGGTAAATAATCATCTTCTTGGTATGCGGGTTTATTGTGGTCATATTGGACATTAGCCCTTGAACACTTCGCAGACTAAAATCGAATCGGTGAAGAATCGGCAATTTGTCATGATCATCAATTTGCCAACATTCGTCGGGGAGGATGAAGAAACATAGCGGACCCTTTTATATTCATAATGCGATCGGGCTTTCCCTTGAACATGAGAGGGATTCGGGAATCCAGAACACCGCGTCGAAGCCAAGACCGGGTCGTGTTGAAGTTATATCCCCATTTTTTCATGTAATGAATGCGCTTGTGAGCTATATTTGGAAAAATATTTGCCGGATCATCGTTGCTATCTTGATTCCTCACAATAATCTTGTGGTGGAGATTTTCTTCCTTTTCAAAGATTGTTTGCTTTGCATCTTTCAAAGGAAGGAGAAATGTTGATCGTCGAACTTTGAAGACATTTCTTCACACAGTTCCAGCGATGAGGCGGTACATGTACATCATGATCCTGTACAATTCTGCATTCGGCATCAACACTATGTACATACTCTAAATCGTCATTTATTATATGTTCATCGACGAAATTGCCGGTTACAACTTTCTCGGCGATTGACTCGTCAAGATCGATTACAAGAGGTTCGATGTCATTAAATACAAAGCTTCCATCGTGTCGAGCCCGACCTTATATTCATTCATTACGTACCACGGGCGATGGTTGATGTCGGATTGACACCATACAAAGAGTCGATAAAATAATTTTCTAAACCCTTGAATGGTTGCTTATCGCGACCACCGTCTTGACCACATTATCGGTTAATCGACATACTTCAAACGATGTAATGTGGATGGGACTATAAGGCTACCGTGGATCCAAGGTCGACCCGATAGCGAGGTTATCTGAAGTCTCGCATCGATTACATAACATGTAACCTCAGTTGAGATCTCCAAGGCGGCACTTTATCGGATTTTACCCAAAGGTGCGGACCGCTGGTATTAAATCCATAAATCCGTGCACTGTAAAGCCAACTTACTGGCGAATTCCAAGATGATACATCAGCGGGTGGCATAATCGCATTGCGGATCGGGATCAACTTGAATCTGTTGGCGGCAATCAGCCAATGTACCCGATGAAGTATAATGGCACGGTGCTTGAATTTTTCACTGCATATCCTCTCGGGTAAAGGTTATGCAAAGGGAATTGTGTTCTTTGCCAAGTTGCGGTGTTAGGTCTTCTTGAACACCTGGCGAGTGATAAAGCTTGAATCGGCTAAAGCTTCTGTAAGGCTTCCTAGTCTCTTTAGAAAGGCGTAGTAACTTCGTAAAGTTATCCTGTGGAATGTTGGCGGCGGGTCATGCGTCGAAGCGATATGATGAGCTGAACTTCGGTTTGTCCCTCTAATCGGATGATTATCGGGTTGCCTCGGGGCTTGCACCTCTTGAGGTTGTTTATCTTTCCGCTTGGTTGTATCCTCCTTGGCTACTTCCTGGCGCTTTTAGTTATGTAGGTGGAGTCATTGCCACCCAGTTTAGTTAGAGTTTTGGCATTCGTCGAATTCTGGGGTATTGATAAGCTGAATTTATGCCCGCCGATAGCATAAGGTGGGTTACCTTACATCCGCGAGAACTTCATGTTCATTTTCGGATAGCGAGCGAGTTGGAGCTTTTCGTCACCCTCTTAGGAATTGCGAAATATGAGCCTGAGTTTGCCTTTGCGCTTGGACTTAGTGTTGAAAGACCGAGTCCATTGCTCATCTTGAATAAGATCACGGATGAATCCAAAGTACTTAGCCGTTAGGATGTGTATGATACCAACCCTTTACGGCGTTGCCCATGGGATCATCATTGGCCGTTTTGACTTTAACCTCGGGGACAATCTTACGTAAGTATGGCATGGATGGTAGAGATCAAAGTTGATGGCCACCATATTTGAGCCAACTTTCTTCTCTTTCTTAGCCGTTATGATTCTGCATCAATTAGAGCTTGAATTTTGTCTTTAAGAACAAAACAACTCTTGGTGGGATGATGGACCCATACGTGAGTGCACAATATTTGGGGTCAGGGTCTTGTTAGCCTCCTCTTGATTTGTGATTGGAGCAATTTGATCTTGTTGTTATCAGAGGTATTTGAAGATAAGCGGCACTTCTTCCTCTTTGAAAGTATAGCTCTTTTGGAACCTAGCATCAGAGCCTGCGCAATTCTTGAGGTTTTGTTGAAACCTCAATTGCGATTCTTTGCTGTTGTGGCAGCTTGTTGTTCTTTGTTGGAATGCACGATTTGCTTCAGCGGCATTAGCTGCCTTTCCTTTGCCACGGGGCACAAAATTGACTTGGAGGCTGTTGTGGGTTCACCTCTCTCATTCTTCTTCCTCGATGAAGCGTTACGCTTCTTCACCGTTGAGTTTCAATTCTTTCCAAGTGATTGGTGGTGCAACCCCGACTTCCAACAATTCTATAGAAAGATTATTGTGGCAAGTCTTCAATATGAACTCTTGATGGTGGATCTAAATTCATAGCTTTATGCGGAATAAACTGAAGGTGTCGATTGTCTCCCCATCTTTACGCTTCTCGTCTAGGAGAGTTCCAATGGAAACCACATGTCATCATCAAAGAAGTTCTTGAGAAAAAGCTTTCCATGTCATTCCAGCGTTAATGCTCGGCTTTGAGTCTTGATACGTCGAAGCGGCTCCGAAGAATGGAAATGAATACCCGAATCATCAAAGGCTCATTTCGAGATCACTCCCAAGTGAGATTTGAAATAGATCAAGTCTTTGTGTGAACCCCTCCCGTCAAAAGGTGTAGAAATTAATCAAACTGAATTTGGTGGGGATTGAATCCCACTCTCGGATATGGACCGGATTCGGTCTTCTTAACCTCGTGGCAGATCATTAAAGCATTAATTTTGCCTTCAAGCTCCTTCATCTTTTCATTTTCATCCTCGGCTTGTTTTGGATGATTCGATAAGAGATCGAGACATTTACGCTTTGGGTGGCGCCTTTTCTTAGGAGGTTTATCGGCATAAATGTGTTCATCTTTCTCGAATCAGCATCTTCAACATTATGGTGGGTAACTCCTCCTTGTTGGTTGGATTAATTGGTGGACCCGGGTGTAGCAGTATGGGTTTGCAACTCCCTCATCATTGCATGGCTAGCTCCATCTCTGTTCTCATTTGACCTTAAGCTCTTCTCTTTGCTTGGCTAAGGCTTCTTGTAACATTTGAGCGGGGACATCGGGAGTAATGGTAAAAGCCTCCCTATGGTGGCGACTCATGCTTGAAGCATTATCGTCGGAAGCTATTCTTTGGCGGTCGGAAATTTCATCTTGGATGATTCTCCTTCATGCATTCTTCTATAGTCAATGCGTCGTGGCTTCGCAATTGCAATCGGGACATTCTCACGGGAATCACGAGACCCACTTTTCCTCGGTAAAAGTCGGGATCTTCATCATTTACGGTCTTTTCCCTTTATTTACCATGTTAATAGTAACCCGGGGAAGTTGATGGGTTGGGATGGCGGATCTTCTCTTTCTTGAGTGCGTCTTGACTCCGGCTTCAAATCTTCGTTAACGGCGGGGAAAGCCTCTCGAATCTGAAGCTCTTTGTGGTTGGCGTTTGACCGGAGCGGCACATCGACAACAGCGTCTTGATTAGTTGTGCACGAGCAAGAACAATTTATTTCATCAATCGTTCTCTTTAGGTGTTACTACCCCAGTGTAACGTTGCCCATAGCGGAGGACCGTCTTCTTTTGGGCGTCAATCATTCGACAGGAAGCACTTTTGGCGTTTTAACTTCATCTTGAAGTTGTCTTGGCATGGATCATAAGTGTTTTATTATCCTTGTGACTTCCGGTCACACGCCTCAAATTCTTCCCTTTAGTAGACTCGCGGACCCTTGCGGGATGCTCAAGCGAGATGCAATTGGAATTACGGAAGTCGAGATGTTTCGACTTGCTTTCGGAACTCTTACGGGCTGGGTAATCCAACATTTCTTCTTCGATATCTTGCCTTTATTTCGAACGTGGACCAGGCGGTGAACACTTGAAGTTGTCAAATTTCGAGCTTAATTGTATGCGTTATCTTAAGGAGGTGAATGAAAGGCGGAGAAACCAAATTCTTGCCCGGGCATGGAAGGTACGCCTGTTGGCGGCGATTCTGTCTGAGCGGTTTACATTGTTGGCGGCGAAACTGTCTCGCTAAGCGCGAAAGCGGCTCAGCTAATCTCGGTGAAGCTGTTAGAAGCGGAACTCTTGGTGATGTCGACCGGGACCCAAACTTTGTGATTTTGAGTGATTCCTTGGTTGATTTAGACTCTTAGCCTTGCGAACAATAGCGATGCACGAGCAGCGTGCATGCGGCAGTAGCTCCTTCCTGTCAATCCGGGTCCTTTTGGCGAGAACCCATTCTTCCTTGGGAGGAGTGTTGGCGGGTTGAGGTTGAGGCATTGTAACTAGCGGCGCCTCGATCCAGGTTAGTGTGGTAATGAACTCCGTCTGTTGATTCCATGGCCTTTGCAAGTTGTCGGGCCATCTTTTGGCGTTGTCTCGGCGAGCCCTCTTCGTCCGAGTGTTTGAATCTTGTTGAATGACTCCTTCTTACGAAAGAGTCAGCGACGAGCTCGGCTTTGAGATCCAGGGGTGTTGTTGAGAGAAATGCGCCTCGTGCATAGCGAGCGAGAATGCGTTGCATCCTGCGAGCGAACCTCCCTCTTAGGAGATGATGTCCTCCGATGTTTGCGGGGTGAGGAGGACTTTGATGAGAGAAGAGAGATATTCTTGAACTTGGCTTGTCGAAAGAAGTAATCGATCCATCGACCATGAGGTGGCGTCATTTACAGAATTGCTGACACAACGATCTCGGGCTCGAGGCCGTTGGCTCCCTTTGCAAGCCATCGTGTTTGGGTCGAAAGTTGATTTCTTTGTCGTTTCCATTGCAAAACTTAAAAAATTACACCTTAATTTTCAGTTACAAAAAATTTGAATAACTCTCTCACAAACTTCGAACAAAAGACACTACAAGTGTAGATCTGTTTAGGTGGGACTTTGCTGTCTTGGGGGCCGCGTAATCCGTGGACCACGAGCGGCGATCGTCGAATCGGCGGGGTTTAGTTGATGCTTCACAAAGGAAACAGAACTTAAGCAAATATCTTAGCAAAGTAAGATATCTACTCTTCTCAAGAATAAGTCAAAGCTTAAGCTTCGAGGAATCTCAGGTGTAGGTGTGTTCTTGAACTTTGGAAGCTTGGATTCTCTCTCTCCTTGCAAAAGCTCGGTTTTGTTTGATCTCGGATTGCCAAATGCCGATCCCACAGAAGTGGATGTAGGGGGTTTATAGCCTTTGGGAAACATGCCCTCTGAAGAAACACAAGTCATAAGTGCTCCACATTTGCGGTTAAGCGGCGGCTTGAGCGCCTCGCGCCTCTTTGCCTCGCTTCATGGCGGCGATGTCGGCTTTACCTCGGCCCGGCGGTATGAAGCTACCTCGGCTGGCGGCGGTGTTGTCCCTCCATCTGTTGCGGTTTGTTGCTTTTTAGGCGCGATTAAATGCCCTAAAATCCGCCTGGTGAAGTATTTTAAACCGCCCATTAAAAGTATCGAGCGTCTCTTTGCTTTGATAAAGTCAAGTGGGCCCCATCGGCATTGATTTAGACCCTTCAGAGATGGTTTGTGCGGTCTGCCTTTGGCGAGACACAAGTAGAGTGCCTGCGCTATGGCGAGACACATCAATGTGTCGGCTTCGTGGCGAGCACAAACAAATCTGCTAGTAGCGACACATCAAGGTGTCGCTAGTGGCGAGGCACCTGAAGTCTCGCTAACGGCGAGACACAAGCAATGTCGCTCATGGCGAGGCACAAACAAAGAATGTCTCGCCTTTGTAGACACAATATTCAATGTGTTGACTTCTTGAGATTTGGCGGCGTCCTTGATCTTCTCATAATTTAGTCATATTTGAGGTTCTTGACAATTTTGATGCCTCTGATAAACCCATTCATTCAATCAATAAACTTTTTTCGACTCTACAGTCTCGTGCTCCTGTGGGGGCCACAACCACTAGCGCAACCCACGAGCACGAGAAAAACCGTGCTCGTGGGGCTCGTGGGGCCACCCAGCATCTCGTTCTGAAGCGTTTTAGTTTTAACGTTTTCTCTCAGCGGTTTTGGCCGCATTTTCTCCGCAGCGTTTTTGGAGCAGTACATCGATTGAACTGAGATTTTTTTCCTATAAATAGGAGCTTGGGTTCTCATTTTTTTGTGGGCAAAAGAGGAGAGAAAAATAGAGGGTTTTGAGCATCCTTTTGAGAGAGAATTTGTGAGAGATTTGAGAGTTTGTTTGAGAGTTTTATTGGTGAGATCTTGTATGATTGTAAACCCTATTTGTTTTCTCTTTCTCTCAAGGAGTAAAATCTCCCCCCTCCTTGCCCCGTGGACGTAGGCAACTTAGAACCACGTAAATTCATTGTCTTCTTTGTTAAGAAATTTATAATAGCTTGTTAGGTTCCCTCGGCAGGTCAGTCCTAGAAGCGATGAGAGGAAGAGTGTATATCCCACTTTGTTGAGATATTATTTGTCAATTCTTATTTCCTTAGTGAAGCGGGGATTTGGTTGTGATCTCTCTCTCTCTTGTTGCTTGTGGCTAGCATCTCAACAAGTGGTATCGAAACACCGAGGTTTTGACTTGGGGCTTGTTGAAGGATTATTTGGAGGATTCTTATTTGAAGAGTTAGATCTACAACATGGGTGAAACAAACACATCGGGATCGTCTCTTACAAAGCGATACAAAGTCGAGCATCAATAATACAAAGATTGATGTTCGAAGTTCGACGGCAAGATCAATTTCGATTTGTGGAGATGCGGGTGATGGATCGCGTTGGATGCATAAAATTTAGAGAGACTCTTGAGTTACAAGAGAAACACACGATGGATGATAAGGTTTAGAAGAAGATGAGAGATGGGGCTTGTGGAGTTATTCGGTCATGCTTGGCGGGATCTTATTTATGATCGATATGAATGAGACTTTATTGAAAAATTATAGGAAACACTCAATGAAAAGTATCTTACTAAGAGCATTGAGAATGACTTCACTTGAAGAGAAAGTTTACAGTTCAAGATGAAGAGGAGTTTCCATTAGGGAGCATATAAATAACTTCACGAGGTTGCTTTTAGATATGACTAATGTGGATATCAAGGTTGAGGATGAAGACAAGGTGGTACTATTTTTGTGCTCGTTGCCGGAGGATGATTACGGTACATTTGTCCTCACTATGATAAATGGGAGAACTACTGTTGGTTATAAGGAGGTGACCTCAGCATTAGTAAATTATGAATTGAGGAAAATTGATAATGAATCCTTTGAAAAGGCATCGGGAGATGCATTAGCAGTTCGAGACCGTACTCCAAACCGTTGGCAGTCCAATTGCTCAAAATCGAAGAATAGAGGTGGCCATTAGAGTGTTGGTAGGAACTAGTGTCGCTTTTGTAAAGAAGAGGGACATTGGAAGAACGAGTGCCCAAAGTTAAAGGATAAAGTCGAGAAGAATAAAGGGAAAGCTGTACAAGCTTCGGAAGTGAATGTTGTCAAGGCTAGTGACAACAATTGATCACAGTTCTTGGGCTATTCATGCTTTCGACATCATCGTCGGTTTATTCACGTCGACTCTGGAGTGGATGATAGATTGGTGCTACATATCACATTTGCCCTAGGAGGATTGGTTCTCTAGCTTTGAGGAGTTAGAAAGAAGGGATGTCGTGTTCATGGGTAATGATCCGCGTATGCCTATTAGTGGTATTGATGCAGTTAATCGCATGTGTGTGAGGGTGACTAAAGAGTTGAAGGAAGTAAGACCGCGGAGTTAGCGAAGAATATTATTCCCTTGGAACTTTAGAAGCGGGTTATCGAGTGATCTTAGAGAATGGAACTTCGAAGAAGGTCATGAAGGGTCCATGGTGGTGATCACGAGTGTCGGGAAAAACAATCTATACTACTTGAAGGGCAAGAGTTACAGGGGAGGTGCAGCGACTTCAATCACTACTGAAGGAGGACACTAGCGTCTTATGGCACATGAGACTTGGACACCTGCATTGATAAGTCCTCATTGGCAAAGCAGTGACTATTGAAGGTGCAAAGACGCAAGATGGAATTGTGTGAACATTACATACTTGGGAAGAAGCGAAAGTGAAATTGAGCTATTCACAATACCCAAGGTATATTGGATTACATTCACCTGACGTTTGGGGACCTTCAAGCACACATCACTTGGTGGGGCCAATTATTTTATCACTTTTATTGGCGATTATTTGGAGAAATTGGGTATACCATGAAGTATAAATATGAGGTCACGGATATTTTTTGGAATGGAAGAAGTGGAGCTGAGCGGTAGAAAGGTGAAGACTCTTCGTTCGGACAATGGTGGAAGTATAAGAGTGATCCGTTTACGCGGTTTTGTCGGGATCCGCGGTATTAGGCGACACTTCCGGATTCGTGAGACACCGTAGCGAAGCGGGGTGGTGAGAGATTGAACCGTACCTTCTTTGGAGAAGGTCACGATGTATGATGGCGCAAAGTGGATTGCCTAGATCCTTTTGGGCGAAGCGTTAGTTTATCACGAGCCATCTAAGTAAATAGGTTGCCGTGCAACGTGATATAGGGAAAGACTCAATGGGCGTTAGTGCAGTTCGGTGGCTAGTGACTATGAGTAAACGGATATTTGGGTGTCCGGCTTATTATCATGTCGGTGATGGTAGAATGAATCCGAGGAAGCTATCTTTGTGGGCTTTAGAGAAGAAGTTAAAGGCTTCAAATTGTGGGATCCACGAGGATAAAAGATAGTCATTAGAGAGATTTCACATTCGACAAAGCGTTCATGATGAGGCCTCAAGTCCCGGCGAGGTGGAGGAGACGGACAAGTGGGATATCGCAGCAGGTGGAGGATGATGTGACTCCACCGCTCGGATAGCATTGTATCCATTGAGGCTCCCTGAGAGGTGACTGGGAGGAGAAAGATGACAGTAGGGCAGTTGGAGGATGGTGAAGGTGAGACTTCGGGGAGCGGGGTCATGTTGAGTCCATTGCGTAAATAGACCCGAGAGAAAGTCGTGCGGCCCGGTGAGATATAATGATGTCATGGTTGCATATGCCTCGGCAAAGTCGTTGATAATTTGGTTCCTTCTACATTGAGGGAGGCGAGTCTAGCTCTGATTGATTAGGTGGAGGAAGCTATGGAGGAGAGATCGGTCTCTTGAAGGGCGACGCTTGAAACTTACAAAGCTAGAAGGATAAAGAAAGCTATTGGATGTAAGTTGTTAGCGGTAAAAGTTGGGATGATTGTCATTGATTTGAACTTGCTTACGGCTTCTTTGGCACAACAAAATTCAAAAGAAATGTAAGCCTTTTATTTTAAGGCTTACAATGAAAATCAAAAGATTACAACTTCTTCTGTATGAACAAACACGGATCTGTTATATCGGGATCACAACTGCGTGGAGTTCTTTACTGTCTGGGGACTTTTTGTGTCGTGGACCACCAGCATAATTCAATCAGTAGGGCAGGGTTGGAACTACAGATGTAAAGGGGCTCGTTTCCGCGAAGAAGGAAGCGCGCTGAGGGATCCACACTCACGAAGGAGAGGATCGCTGCGGGGATCCACACTCCGCGAAGGAGAGGATCGCGGGGGCGGGTGAGATCTACAGGAGAAATCCGGCTATTCACGAGATTAAAGGCGAAGCTTAACCTAGAGGGTATCAGTAGTTCGACCAATTTAGTTACCTTCCGCTTGTAGATCAAGCGTCGGTGAACTTGTGCTCGCCCGGTGCTTTCCGAACGTCGTGTTGCTCGTGAATCTAAAATTCTGGAAAGATCTCGAAATCAGCTCTTAAAATCAACCGAAATCGTCCGAAGCCCCAAAAATCCGCCTTCGAGTCCCCAAGCGCTGGAAGCTCTCTCAAAAGATCTTCAGAAATCCCCAAGCTCTCCTAAATCCCACCTATTGGCTCGAAGACCCCCTATTTATACAAATCGAGTTAACGAGTGCCTTGGCCAAAGTGGTAGAGGTGCCTCGACTAACTAAGTAGGAGTGCCTCGGCCAAGTTAGTGAGTGGCTTCGGTCAAGTAGCCGAGCCACCTCGGCTACGCAACCGAACACTAACCAAATTGGCCGAATGCCGTCGGCCAGTCTCGACCCGGTCGGCGAGTAGAAGCAAAGCGAGGTTATTTGTGAACAAGGCTCGCCAAATGGCGAGGTTAAGCCAAGCGAACGGGCTTCATAAGCGCGAGGTTCGCGAAAGGAATTGAGGCTCGCCCGAGCGAGGTTCGCCAAGCGAACGAGGCTCGCCGAACCGCCGCGAGGCCGCCAAGTGAACACCAGGCTCGCCGAATGGCGAGTTAGCCGAAGCGAGTTAGATCAAAAGCGAGTTAGCCAAAATGGCGGGGCTTCTCGAGGTGAACCACAGAACCGTAAATAGCGAGGTTAAGCCAAACAGACCTGAATTGCCTAAACTGGAAGCGAAGCCGTAAGTGAACAAGAGGCTCGCCGGATAGCGAGGTTCGCCAAATGAACGAGCTCGCCGGATGGCGAGTTATGGCGAGTTCGCCCAAATGAACTAAAGGCGAGGTTAGCCTCTTAAATTCGGCGTCCGTATCATTGATGGGTTGTCATTTTGCCGACTCCCGTCACGAGTTGGTTTGAGGATCTTGTAAGCATTTTTCAGCATCTCTGAATACCTCCAAAGTGTTTGGTCTCGTTGTTTTATGGCGAGCACGGAATACTTTGGACATGATGATTCGACCTTCGGTGAGGGTCCCAAAGTTAGCTTCAAGTCTTGATTCTTTGGATCATCGGTTCTTTGTAGGATTTACGATAAGAACGCGGTCTCATTTATTGTTAATGCGACCGCTTTGTTGAAATCTTGATTGAAGCTGGTGGGTGAGTTTTGTTTGCAACTTCGTTCGGTTGGTTGTTGTTTGACTAACCATCGGACTTTTGGACTTCTCCGTATGTCGTAGAACTCCTTGTTGGCGACCGTTGGCGTAATGCGTATACATGGAATATCATAACCCTCAATCGGCTATTTCTTCCATCATCCCGTGTGTTGTTAGTTTAACCTAGCGGGAGGACTAATCTTTCATGGAGATGTCCTCAGGATTCCTCGTCATTGTGAGAACCACTTGGCCTTCAACCATCATCTTGCCGGTCGGCGAGTGTGGCTTTGACCGTTGTTGGGATATGATTATCCCGATGGGAGAAGTTTCTTGGGACACTTTGTCCGTGTCAACATGACTTTCATGCCTCATCGGGTTGTTCCTCTCTTGGATATTATGGTGGGAGGAAATTAAGGGTTATCGAGTTATCCTAAGAATATTTTTGTGAGAATATTCTTAGGGAACTTCTCGACAAATTAGAAATTGATTTATACTCGTAATCCTAGTTGGAGTAAGATTGGGCGTAGCGTTGGTCGATGCAATCCGCCGCGATCGAGTTATCCTAAGAATATTTCTTGTGAGAATATTCTTGAGAACTTCTCGACAAATTAGGAAGCGGTTTATACTGTAATCCTAGTTAGGTAGGATTAAGCGTTGATTTGCGTCGGTGCAATCGCGATCGAGTTATCCTAAGAATATTTCTTGTGAGAATATTCTTCAGGGAACTTCGACAAATTAGGAAGCGGTTTATACTCGTAATCCTTGTTGGAGATGATTGGGCGTTGATGTCGGTGCAATCCCATACGATCGAGTTATCCTAAGAATATTTCTTGTGAGAATATTCTTAGGAACTTCTCGACAAATTAGGAAACGGATTTATACTCGTAATCCTTGTTGTGAATGCGATTAGACCACATGGGAGGATATTTGGAGAATTGAGCCATGTAGCGTCTCAAAATCTTTCCAAATATTTAGGAAAAGAGGATGGATAGGTTATTGGGTTGATTTGGACTCCTTTTAGGTATCAATTGGGCTCAATTAAATTCTACCATCGCCAAATAGGACTCCTTATTCGAAGGGTTTCTCATTTGGCTGAATTTTGAGGAAAATCGAAGAAGAAGAATTCGACCTTCGAGGGTTAAAAGAGGTTAGCCCATAAGTCTTGCGTGAATGTGGTCCTTTGATATAGACTTGACCAGCGATAATCCGTTGGCGACGGAGGTAACAATTAAGCCATGAAGTAACCGAAATTTTAGGCTTTTGGAGACTAACATTTCTCGTTTGCATCGAGAGGTTTTAGAGATTATGATTACGGCTTTGATTTTCCTCACCACAATTACTGTGAGCCGAATTCGCTCATCTTGAGCCAAGTTTCATAACAAATGTATGGAGCTAGGCGGAGATGTAGGACTGATTGGTGAACCAGGTACATCTATCGAGATAATTCCTCTTGAGTGAATCGAGAATTGAGCGACCGATTATTACCCCACTAATTGCCTCTTTGCTTTTGTTTTTTAGAGAGTTGGAGACAAATGCCCAAGCGAGACTAGGCAAATAACCCGGCATGGGGTAAGTAGCTTTACTATGTTTGACTTAATTGCATTAAGCCTTCCTAATGCCTTCTTTTGAGACTTCTCAATGGAAGATCTCGTGGCGGTGGTCTATCTGGTACTTCCATGGATGACCTGTTCGCACTTAGTCCTGGGGCGGAATGCATGCGGTGAAGATTTACGAAACTACCATCCAGAAGAAGGTATGAATTTTCTCTTCGATTAATTATAGGACCAACGTTTGGCCAATACCATATAATTAAGTGAGGACAGCTCCTTTGTGTAGTGGCGGGGACTCCTCTTCTGCTTTCTCAGAATCGGCTACGCGCAGTCGTTGAGATAGATGAGCACAACGAGGAGCTCGGTAGCGGTTGGCGACATCTCGGCGATAGATCGCCTCGGTAGTTCGCTAGTCTCGAAACTACACGAAGGAGGCGGGTAGGGAGTCTTTCGGTGAATAAGCTTCGCCCATTTTTCGCGACAATTCTAAAGTCCTCTCTTCTTACGTGAGGCTATCGACTCCATGATGCGGTGAGGCGTTAATCTTTGGATGAAGATCCATCCCATCTTATTATCCATTTGGAAATGCGCTCATTCTTTTCTCGATGAACCGCGGTGATGAAAGGTCCTTCATGGGCTTTCTCTTCATTCGGTGCCTTTGCTTGATCCCCGGATGCTTTGATCACGGGATATAGGTTATCAGTTGCTCGAACCATTGTTGATGACCTACCCTCACGGAGAGAAAGCTTGAGAAGCAACAAAACGTAGGTGGGGCTTTCTCATACATATTTTCGGTGGCCTTGCGTTTAGAGGCATGGCAGCGATGCTGCGTGTTTTTTTGGGCTCGAGGTCGGATCTGGAGAACAGCCCGATCAGCTTCGGGCTGTTGTTCTTTAAAACATATTCTTCCTAAGCCATCAGGGGCGATATTGTGGCGGACGGAAGGATATCTTGCTTTCGAGGGAAGCTCCATCTTTGAGGAAGATAGGATGGCGGTTTGGAGGTAGCCAAAGCCAACAAAAGGAAAGCCCTCACCGTTGTGTCTAGGGAACTCGATCGTAAATGGCCAGGCGAGCTTCGAGGCAACCGCAGACTGAACAGATGAGGAGTCCTTGGGGCGAGTTGCGGGAAGAACTCGGCGGGCTTCACGATGGTGAAGTGTCACCATTTCGAGCGACAAATCCTTTGTCATAGACTTGATGTTTGAACGAGTTGTAGCTCCTTCTATCTTCAAGTGAATAAGATTTATTCCTTTCATTATTTATTATGATTCTTTTACCGTTAGAAATAATTAACCATAATACTTATAGGATTTTGGCAAACCCTCAGCCATCAGGGGTTTGATTAGCCTTTACCAACTACCATTTGAGTTGGGCTGGCGTCGGATTATTTGGATCCGTTCATGCGTGGCGTTGATGCTAAAAGAATAAAACTCTCTTAGACTTAATGCTACGATGTTGAATCACGTAGGCTTCATACTCTTTCACGGGCAAGAAGCCACCCGACAGCGTTACGTGACTCATCCCTTCTTAGGCTTGGGATGAAATACCCGAATCAAACTCTGTCTTCTTCAATGGGAGAAAGACTAAGCGGCAGCAGCGTGTGGCGTTGGCTTTATCCTTCTTAGGCTTGGGATAAAATACCCAGAATCGAACTCTGGTGTCTTCTTCAATGGAGAAAAGACTAAGCCCGTGGCGTGTGGCGTCGACTTTATCCTTCTTAGGCTTAGGGATAAAATACCCGATCGAACTCGGTGTCTTCTTCAATCGGAGAAAAGACTAAGCCGTGACCGTGTTGGTCGGCTTTAGGGTTATTGGCCAACCCGACCCTCAACGGGTTTGATGAGCCTTTACCAACTACGTTTGAGTTGGGCAGCATAATAGATTTTCTAACATTCTACACACAACGTTGTGCTAAAGAATGAAACTCTCTTAGACTTAATGCTCACGATGTTGAATCGTGAAGCCGTCTTTGTCATGGGAATAGACTACTGACAGCGTGGTGGCGTTGGCTTTATCCTTCTTAGGGCAGGGATAAAATGCCCGTCGAACTCTGGTGTCTTCTTCAATGGAGAAAAGACTAAGCGACAGCGTGTGGCGTTGGCTTTATCCTTCTTAGGCGGGATAAAATACGAGAATCGAACTCACGGTGTCTTCTTTTGGCAGGAGAATGGCTGAACCGATTAAATTGGTGAGAGGGAAGGAACTTTATGTTCTATTTCGGAATGAAACCAATAGCGGGGCTGTAGGAATCGAAAAGACTTCGAGGTGACCCAGTGACAGCACAATTACGAAAATCGGCCCTTATACCGATTGGCGCTACCTAAGATGAAAGATGGAACTAAGAGTGGGATCTCCCTCAGAGAACCGAAGAAACTCGGGTGACCTTCAGGCGGACAACACGGCACGAAAATCGGCGCATACCTTGATTCGGTACCTAAGAATGAAAGATGGAACTAAAATGGGATCTCCACTTCAAGAACCAGACTTCGGCGACCTTGATTCGGACAACACAGTACGAAAATCCGGCCCTGCCGGTCGGCGCTAGATGAAAGATGGAACTAAAAGTGGGATCTCCGCCGAGAACGAAAGGCTTCGAGGCGACCTTGATCGGACAACTGGTACGAAAATCCGGTGCATACAACCGATGAAGCTACCTAAGATGAAAGATGGAACTAAAAGTGGAAAAGTGGTCTCCGCCGAGAAGCGAAAAAGACTTCGAGGCGACCGGTCGGACTACAGTGCGAAAATCTCGGCGCATACCTTGATTCGGCTACCTAAGATGAAAGGTGGAACTAAGAGTGGGATCTCCACTCGAGAACCGAAGAGACTTCGAGGTGACCGAGCGGACAACACAGTGCGAAAATCCGGCCTTGCACCTTCGGTCGGCTACCTAGGAGAGAGATGGAACTAAGAGTGGGATCTCCACTCGAGAACCAAAGACTGGTGACCTTGAGGCGGACAACACAGTGCGAAAATCGGCGCATACCTTGGTCGGCGCTACAGGAGAGAGATGGAACTAAGAGTGGGATCTCCACTCGAGAACGAAAGAGACTTCGAGGTGACCTTGGTGGACAACACAGTCACGAAAATCGGCGCGCTACCGATCGGCTACCTAGGATGAGAGATGGAACTAGAGTGGGATCTCCACTCCGAGCCGAAGAGACTCGGTGACCTTGGCGGACAACTGGTGCGAAAATCCGCGCCATACCTTGGTCGGCTACCTAGGAAGATGGAACTAAGAGTGGGATCTCCACTCAGAGAACCGAAGAGACTTCGGTGACCTTGATTCGGACAACTGATGCGAAAATATCCGGCGCATACCTTCAGTGGCTACCTAAGATGAAGATGGAACTAAGAGTGGGATCTCCACTCCGAGAGCGAAGAGACTTCGAGCGACCTTGATCGGACAACACAGTGCGAAAATATCGGCGCATACCTTGTTCGGCTACCTAAGATAAAGATGGAAAGAACCCCTCCGTTTATCCGCGAAAGGGTCTAATGCTAGAGGAAGAATTTTATATTCTATCTCCGCGTAAAAGGGATTTTAATTGGGCCTCTTGTTCATAGAAGGAATCAAAGAGATTGTGTGTGAAAATTTGTAGGCCACCAGTCAAGGAATTTGATCGGTGGAAATGATGGAGGATAAATCTAGGGTTATCCTCAAGGAAAGTGGGTAACATCCCACGAGGAACTTCCGTTGAAGCGGGTTATCGAAGATACTAAGGGTAGTATTTCTTGGAACTTCCCATTTATCGGCATTAATTGCGGTCGCCATTAGGGTAATTAATGCAGCACCATTGGAGTAGGCCGTTTCTATTACAAGCGGACCCTCCCATTTAGTTGAATTTACCTTTCTTCTTGGAAGTGAGGATTATCGATTGTCGGCGGCGGGACCAAATCTCCTTCTCTAAAGGTTCTCGTCGAACTTTCTTGTTGAAAGCCCTCGACATCCTAGCTTGGTAGAACTCAATGCATTGTTGAGCCTCGAGCTTCTCATCTAACATCTCAAGCTCTTGAGGCGTTTTGATGTTGTTCTTGATCGTCATCTCTATTGAAAGGGCGTCTGGTGGCGGAATCTGGATTTCCAGCGGGAAGCGCCGCGCAGTAAACCGGGAATGCGAGTCGCTCGGTTAGCGTGGCGTCTGTTGTCGCGATATGCAGTGCTTCTCAGAGTTTATCGTCGGTCTCGCTTGTTATTCTTCACAAGCCCGATAGAATTTTGATAATCGTCTTGTTGAATGCCTCGGCTAATCCATTTCTTCTTTGGATTATAGGTATCGGCGAGACATCTTGTATTTTGAATTTTTCGCAAAACGATGAAGGAATTGCGATGAATTAGGACCCGTTGTCATGCACGATCCGTCTTGGACACCAGTGTCGATGTAGATGACATGGTGTTTGATAAATGGCAGCGGTTTTCGCCTTGACTTCTTTTAGCGGGATTACGCCCACTTGGAATGTCGGTGATCGCTAGAATAAACCGATGCTTTGAAGCGGAGGAAAAATGGGACCTCGACGTCCATTCCCCATGTCGAATGGCGAGATGTGGCGAGAAGGATGCAGCTATACGAGTGATGCACATAATTAATTTGACGCGTGGCATTTTCAATGCTACGGCTAGCGTCATTAATCATTGTGGGTAGTAGCCCATTCTCTGATTCGATCGTAGAGTTTGGGACCGGTGGTGTGCACCACATTCACCTTAGTGTGCTTCGAAGGACCTCTTACGCCTCTTTGTTTGAGAGGCATGAGATAAACCGTCATACCCGGCGATATAGCATCAGTTTCCGTGTAGTAAAAGAATCTTGGAGCTCTTCGCGGGATTGACTCTCTCTCTTCCGTCTTACGGTAGAATACCATGTAAGGCGTGTCGATGATAGGAAGCGCCAATCTGGGCTCCAACTTGGTTTGGGTTGCATGTACTTCTTTGGTAACTATCCTTTGTCTTCTTGTACCCCATCATATATTGAGTGCGGTGAGTCTGACGTAACTAATTGCTTCGGTCTCGGAAGGTTGTGCGCGGCACACGCCTTCGCGATGCATCCGCATAAAGCGTTTTGGAAGCGGGATATATTCGATGAAGAATTCTTGAATGAGTACGCCATTTCAATAGCTATCGATGATAGGGGATTAGATCAGTTCACGACGTGAGTCACGCGAACGCTTAACTATCAATTGCGAATCGTGCGCCGAGATACTCGACCCCGCTCCTTGGCGAAACTAAGCCGATAAGTAAGCATTATATTCGTCGTTATTAGAGCATGATTGGTTGAGTGAATAAGCGGGCATGACATGATTCCAGGGAAACTAAGACAACCCGAGACTCGGAAATCTTAGAACATCAGGGGCACTTACCCCACGTTGGTAGCTCGAAGCCGTCAAAATCGGTCGCCATATTTGTTGGTGCGATGTAGTGTTAACCGTGGACTTCATCCAGGAAGATCATCATATAGCTCAAGCTGCGTCCGTTGTTGGTGACCAAGAGATCGCAATCGCTTGTCCTTTACGTTGTTTGAAGTGTAAGTCATATTGGGACAAGAGCAAAGCCCATTCATAGCAGACTCATTGAGGCGGTTTGGGTCATAAATATTCGGACCGGTTTACGTTAGAGATAACATAATCGATGCGTGGGCTAAATAGTAATCGCATTTTACGAGTGCGAACACTAATGCAAAACCTTTACTTCGACCATTGGATGCTCGAGACTGGTGCCGACTAATATGTCGGCTCGAGCAATACTGCTTTGTTAGGTGACCCGTATGCCGTCGTCTGCGCGAGTCAAGCAACGGTGTCCGTTGCCTTGGCGTAGATCAAAAGCGGTTTCGGATGATTGCAACAAACGGGGAGGTTTAGCGAATCTGATTTGATCTCTTGAATGCCTTACGGCGGCGTCATCAATAAATGACACGCCCTTCTTATTCAATTTTGAGAGCGGTTGGCACTTCGGATAGGTTCGATATGAGCCGTCGGGATGTCATAATCGCCCTTGCCCTCACGAGTTCTCTCGGATTTCGGAGGTTGCAACTCTTGAATCGCCTTCACTTTATCGGGATCGGCGTGGATGCCCTTATTTGTGGCGACAAAGTAGGAACTTGCCACTAGACATCCCAAGGAAAGTTTGGCGGGGTTCATCTTTAGTTGATGAGTTAGCATGAGCTCGAATCTGGATTCTAAGATCTTTAATGTGATCTCCTTTGTCCGGCTTTTCCACGACAAAGTCGTCGGCGTAGCATGGCCGTTTTCGAAGATGATCTGAAAATCGTCATTGCTGTTGGTATATTTGCGGGCGTTCTTTAAGCGAGCGGCATGGCCAGGTAGCAAAATATACCGATGGGGTTCACGGCTGTGTTTGGCGTCATCGGGGTGCATCTTGATTTGGTTGTATCGAAAAGCCATCCAAAAGAACATCCTCGAATCCATGTATTGTCAACTATGGCGTCGGTGATTGGCGAATCATCCTTTGGACAAGCGGCGTTGGGTCTGTAGTCGACGCATCCTAATCGAACCATTCTTCTTCATGGCCGGGACTATATTAGCCCCAATCAGGATGTTGGATCCGATGAATCCGTGAGATGGAGTTCAGGAGATCGCCGTCGGCGATTGCACAAGATTTGTGGGCAAAATCGTCTATTGTTGCTTGATAGGTTTGACATCCATCTTGATGTTAAGCGATGTCGCCACATTAGTCGAGTCTGGCATGTCCTCATAGCTCGGTGAATACATCGATATACTTCACGATTAAGGCAATTAACTCTTCCTTCTCTTCAGGGAAGAGTATTGCTGATGTTTATGAGCTTAGGATGCTCTTCCTGCGCCCATATTAATGCGGACTACTTCATCCTTAGTGGGGTTCTCTTTGTTCGAATCTATCCCCAATTTGCTCTTGGAGTTGATGGATCCATGGGTCTTCCCATGTTGGCATATCTTCATCATCCTCAATAGTAGCGGGATCAAAACCATATTTAACATTAAAGCCTTGAAAGCTTCTCAGAACAGTGTCGAATCCCAAAGCTAGAAGAATCAGGGCGAATGTCAGTCTCTCTCATCGGGTGGATTATTATCAATCGACCATGCGCATTCATCTTAGAGGAGTTAGTATCCCGA
The DNA here is from genome assembly GCA_012295165.1 of Asparagus setaceus. Lineage (NCBI taxonomy): Eukaryota > Viridiplantae > Streptophyta > Magnoliopsida > Asparagales > Asparagaceae > Asparagus > Asparagus setaceus. Next base: position 31,480 of record WHSE01000216.1, read on the forward strand.
TCCCTTCTAAATGCATAGTAGTTATCCGGCTTCCCTCTTGGGGCATTATCTTGCTTTAGGGGGACTTCGAGGACCTCGAGAAACATAGACCTTCACCTTGTGTCAAGTTGTACCCCCATTTCTTCATGATACCCGGTGTTTGGACTATATCTGAATGTGTGGAGGATAGATCGTTGTCATCTTCATCTTCTTCAAAGAAATGATTAGGTGTTGGGCGCATCTCCTTTTCAGTAAACCAAGTCTTTTCACTACTTGATCTTAGGTGGGATGAGTGTTGTCCCAAAGGAGTCTGAGAACTGCTTTTGTGTGAAGCAAAATGGCCAGAGTTGGTAGGTGCAACTCTGGATTATTGTATAAACCTGTCATTACATCATTCAAAGACAAAGGATACTCTAAATCATCATTTATTGATTCATCGGCAAGTTGCCAATTACAATGTTCATCGGCGATTCTTCATCGTCAAGATTGATTACAAGGGTACAATGTCATTTAAAACAAAACCACCACTATAGCAAGCGGGCCGTTATCGGCTTCTCCACCATTTGTCCGTGCGCCGGGCGATGATTCGATTTGGACTGTTACGTGAGAGGAGAATGGAGTGAAATAATTCTCCATCCTTAAGCGGTTGTTTGTCCGACCACCGTCTTGACCTCATTATTACGTGTCACATATTTGAGACGATGAAGAGTAGAGGGACTATAACATTATTATGGATCCAAGTTCGACCCAACAATAAGTTATAGGAAGTCTCGCGTCAATCACATAGCGGTGACTTGGACTTTAAGTCCCCATTTGGCACTTTATCGGATCTTACCAAGCGGCGAGACCGGTGTTAAATCCATAAATTATTTGTCGATGCGGCTTAGCGGCGAATTCCAGATGATACATGGCGCGGGGGCATGATGCTCCTGTGAACCGGATCGACTTGGATCGGTTAACTTCGCTAGAACCAATATACGGTGAAGTATAGCGGCCTATCGTGCTTGGAATTCCTCGTGCGCATATCCTCCTTTGTAAAAGTGATGCGGGGAAGTGTTTAGTCGCAAGATTGCATTGTTGGGCCGACTCTTACGGACTCGGCCTAATGCGAGTGAGGAAGACTTGAATCGTGAGACTTCTTGAAGGGCTTCTCTCGTCTCTTTGATAACGCAACACTTCGTATAGAGTGATCCTTGCGGGGATATTATTAGTGTGCCATTACATCAAAGCGATGGAGAGTTCGAAGTTCGGTTTATCTCTTCAATCGGTGAATCAGAGCTGCCGGGTTGAACTTCTGTGGTGTTTGTCTTTTCGCCTTTTAGCGAGTGAGGGTGTTGTTGGTACCCCGGCTCGGCCGATCTTGGCATTTGGGTCGGAGGTTTTAGGTATTTGTATTTGTACTCGTGTCCTCACGGTGGCGTGGGCTTCGAGTTCCCCTTCGGACGGTGGAATGTTACCACGCTCGTCATCTCTTCCATTGCGGTAGCATGGCATGCCTTTGCCTTGGCTTTGACTTGCTTTGATGAAGAAGAAGCTACCCATTGCTCATCTTCAAGTAGTGCGGGTAGACCCACAGGACTTCGCCATTGGTACGTATACGATACAAGTCCTTTAAAGCGTTGCTTGTGTCAGGCGACTTTGTGGTTGGGTTCAAACCATGTCAGCGGTGCCGACCGAAGCTTATGGACACCGCGTTCGCTCCGACCTTCTTTTCTTTGGGCGGCTTCATAGTGATGACCCTACATCAATTAAAGCACGGATTTTATCCTTAAGGCGGAAGGATTTAGTAGGGTGATGAATTATACTGTGATCTGTAGCGTATTTTGGGTCGTTAGTCCTCATTGCCTCCTCTTGATTAGAATCGGAGGAGCTTGATCTTGTTATTTTCCACAAGATATTTGAAGAGCCGGGAATCTCATAGTCCCTAAAGGAATAGGACTTGGAGATGTCACGAGGCCTTCGTTTACGTGGCCCGGTTGCCCGTTGATTGTGCTATTGTTGCGGCGTCCGTTCTTCTTCTTCTTCTTCTTCTTTGGGGTTGGAGTTGAAATGTTTGGTTAACGCTGTCTTAAGTGCCTCTTTCCCTTTGCGCGTGGGACAAAATTGCGGCGAGCCTGGCGTCGGTTGGCCTCTTTCGCCTTTTTCCTTTTAAGGAATCTTTGACTTGCTCTCCACGAACCTTCAAGTCCTTCCACGTTATCGATGGTCTTTGTACCCATTGCTTCAAGCACATCTATCGATAAGTTCGTGAGTTTGGAGGATGAACTCCTCGTTATTGGATCCGACAATTCATTGCCTTGTTAGGAATCGTTTGTGAAGATATCCACGGTTTCTCCGTCTTTACGCTTCTCGTCGAGCAATGTCGATCGATACCTCGGTATCGTCATCAAAATTGGTAAGGAAGCTAGACTCCATGTCGTCCGGTGTGAATGCTCCCGGCAGGCGGTACCGATGAAGCGACCCCACGAAGGGTGCCAGAATGACCGAACCATCGGGGTTCGTTGCGGAAATAACTTCGAGGTGTGACTTGAAATAAATCAAGTCTTTGGCGTGGGAACCCTTCGATCAAATGGTGTGAAGTTTATTAAGTTAAACCGGCCAGTGCGAGGATTGATTCCACTCCCTGGGGTATGGGCAAGGAATACACTGTCTTCTTTACTTCTTGGCGGAAATCAATGAGTTGATTTTGCTCTCCAAATCTTTGATCTTCCGCTTTCGAGCAACAACATCTATGTTTTGCCCGCGTTCGTGGTTCGGGAGGGTTATCATCTTCTTGTGCTTCCTCTGATCGAATGTTGTCATCTTGATCGATGTCGGCCACTTCGATTCACCTCGATGTTTTGTCAAGGCTTGGATGTTGGTGGTGCATTTCTCTCATAGATGCATGGCCAACTCCATTTCTAGCTTGAAGTTTTCCGTTGCTTATTCAACGCTTCGTCTAGCATTTTAGCCACTTGATGCATGCGATCATAAGCGTTTCTTGGGGCTCCTTCGTAGATACGGTATGATCGAGGCAATTCGGAGAATATCGGCGCATCATCCTCGCGGGTATCCCTTTGAAGCTTGCATTATACGGACCGTCGGATAGTCGAGGCATAAGCGGGTTAACCGTTGCGATCGCTGGATGGCCCGTGGCAGCCGGTTTTTCTTTGGTCATATTATTAGTGACCTCGGCAATTCATCTTCTCGGGATGCCATCCTTCTGCGTCGCCTTGACCTAGGTTTTGGCGATGTCGGTGCTAAGCCTCGGAAAAGCCGAAACTCTTTGGAGTTTCTTGCCGGCAATACTCGAGAGCACAGTCTTGATGAGCTTGGAGCACAAGCATGACGTTAATTTAGGGGAATTCGTGAGATTTTCGTACCCCTTATGCGGTAGTACGGCTCGTCGGTATGTGTACGAATAATTTACCGTCGTTAGCACGATCTCGAGTATAACGTCATCGTCATCGGACAAGGCGTCTCCTTCGAGAACGGCCAAAACTACGAAAGTGCTCACGACTTGACTTCGCTTTGAGCATGAAGTTTGGGGACTCGGACCGATCTTTCATCGGTTGGAGATGTCGCGAGAATCTCGGTCCTTTATGGAGCAGGTGCAGCCTCTGTATGAGGTGACCCGTGATCCCAGAGGACCCAGCGATCTTTGATAGTTGGCTTCACCACGGTTAGTCGCGAGGCTGCTGACCTTGGCCCGTCGGACTTGAACTTTGGCTGAATTTACAACGCTGGCCTGCTGGCTTAAGTGCGAGGCGAGGAACGTGGGCAGGGGTTGGGGCACCGTTAGACTTGGGCTTCAAACACTGGTGGTATGTTAGCGGCTTCTTCCTCACCTCTTTCTTCAATTCCGCGAGCACATTGCACCAAAGCTTCGTGCTGGCATAATGGCGCTTGGGATCGCTCACGGGTGTGGAGCGGTTCCGTTTAGCGGACCCACTCGTTGGTTGGCGGCTTGGATAGCCGTGTCGATCACTTGGTGAAAGCCTCTGCGTAAGTCTGGATCTTAGATCCGCCCGTAGCGGACCCCATCCACGGATTGCATGGCCTTGGCAAGCTGCGGCCATGCTTTATCGTCGCCTTTGGCGGCTTCGTGGAAGGCGCCCGGCGTCCTCGGCGTTCATCTCGGGCCATTTGGACTTGGGCGCGAAGTTTCCTTCTGCGGCGGCGAAGTTGGACTTCGCCGTCTGGGGCTCTATCGAGGCTCGGGTTCTCCTTCTGCGGAGATTTTCTTGGGCGGCTGGATGCGGAAAGGCGAGGAAAGATACTCCCGTACTTCTCTTGAGTGAACTTCGAACTTCGACCTCTTCCTCCACCGGGATAGGAATCATGGTGCGACGGCGACCTCCGATCACGGGCGGTGGCTCCCACTTAATGGTCGCCCGGCTTGTTGCGATAAAGTTGGGATGATTGTCATTGATTTGAACTTGCTTCGGACTTCTTTGGCCTACAACAAAATTCAAAGAAATGTAAGCCTTTTATTTTAAGGCTTACAATGAAAATCAAAAAGATTACAACTTCTTCTGTATGAACAAACGAGGGATCTCTGTTATATGGGATCACCGGCTTGCGTCAGTTCTTTGCTGTGCGGGGACTTTTTGTGTCCGTGGACCGCAGCGCAATTCAATCGGTAGAGACCGGGTTACGGAACTCTGAGATGTAAAGGGGCTCGTTCACGAAAGAAGCAAGCGCTGAGGGGATCACACTCACGAAGGAGAGGATGCGCTGCGGGTTCACACTCCGCGAAGGAGAGGATCGCGGGCGGGTGAGATCTACTAGGAGAAATCACTGGCTATCCACGAGATTAAGCAGCTTAACCTAGAGGGTATCGTAGTTAGACCAATTGATTACCTTAGCTTGTAGATCAAGCGTCGGTGAACTTGTGCTGTAGGTGGTGAACCGTCGCTACCGCAGCCGGGCGCTATCGTGAAGCGTACCGACAATCATCAGAAGGCGCCGCCATCAGAAAACACGGCCATTGTCGTAACGCAGCTCGGCGTTGACCGCTCGCACGATGGGAAGGTCATTAACCCCATATGAAAGTGACATAGGGTCGCCACACCCTCAAGCCCATATAAATAGTTGAAAGCCCAACAAAGAAAGGGCCGCCGGCTTTAGAGAGAACTTGGAAAATCAAGCACTTGCGCACAAGAGAGATCAAGCTCCTCTTCAACAACCTCTAGCTCATCCGCAGCTTTGGTCCGATCAACGGAAGCAATCTCGACGCGAGCATCGAGGAAGCATCCTATCGCCACCAAGAACCCATACAAAAGAGGAGTCAAATCAATCTCCTCTTCCTCTGAATCAAGGAATTTGATTGTAAAACATTCATTCAATCAATAAACATTTTTTCACCCTCACAATGGGGAATTTTATCCCTAATCCTAAGTAGGATAAGCCAATGCCTAGCACGCTGTCCGGTTTAGTCTTTTACCGATTGAAGAAGACACTAGAATTCAAGTTTGGGAAATTTATCCCGCCTAAGTAGGATAAGCCTCGCATCTAATACATGCAACCGGGTAGTCTATTCTCGTGAGAAAGATGAAGCCTATGTATTCAACATCAT
>WHSE01000217.1:0-36561 GCA_012295165.1 Asparagus setaceus
CACCTCTCCTTTATTGGTTGTGAGGGACAAAGCCTTGTTTTTGACGACCTTGCCGGTCATGATTGACCAGCTCCATTCTTACAGCGAGAATGTGGATAGCCCCATTCTGATTCTGAGTCTATGGCATAGAACCGAATTGAAAGGTTCACCATATTGGCAGTAACCTTCTTCTGCTCAGGTCAAAGCTTGAGAATCCCAAATCGATGAATATCTTTATTTTATCCTTGAGGATATAATAGTTCTTCATCAAATGTTCCAACATTCTATGATAGAGGCAATAATTAGGATCGTCAGTTTTCCCAACAACTTCAGGGCATCGAGCTTCTGGAAGCTTTAGCCTATTTCCCTTGTTGAGCACATAGAAAATAGTGATGGTTCATCTTTAAAAGTGTAACCCCATTGGGTACCTTTCGAGAATCTTTCTTCTATTTGTCGGATTTCTCAAACTCAATAGCAAATGTCTCCTTTTCTTTGGATTGAGAAGACCATCCCTGGTTATTCTTATCCCCTTTTTAGTTGGAGAAGGGATAAAATTTGTTAAAGCGTTTGGCGGATTTCTCGGCAATTCCCGCCTACTCCGTCAAATCTTTCTATGAGTTAGCCTTGACAGCACCCATGTGAGCTTCTATCTAACTTAGCAAATTGTACCGACAAGTTTGGACCAACATCAGCACTGGCATATCACGACTTCGCAATGTTAAATTACAAAACTTTTTTGAGATAATCTCTGACTGAGTCTTCACCTTTTTTGCTTTTTAGAGAGGAGCTTAGCCATGATCACATTGGACTGCTCTTCATGGAATTGAGATAGGAATTTTGATTCCAGACAGGCCCAAGATTTGATGGAACCTTCAGCCAGATTCTGGAACCAATCAAAGGCTACTCCCTTAGGGGGGTGCCAATGAAGAGTCATGCCTTGATGGTATTATTCCCTACTATGTTTCATGTTTATTGACAGAAGTAGTAGATGTGTTGGTTGGGAGATCCCTTATCATTGAACGTATGTAACGTCGGTGGCTTAAACTTCATTGGGTAATGTTATGACAATAATTACACAAAGTGTAAATCCTACTCTTGGAGTCGACACGCGCTCCACATTAGCACTAATCACCAAACCGACTCAACCCCAAGGCACTCGAGCAAAGATGGGCACCGCCTTTCTCGAAGTCAAGGTCGAAGTGCTCACTCTACCAAGATTCGAAATGACTTCAATTGCTCAAGGCCGGGTTGACAACTTGCGAGGCCGACAATAAAAGCGGTACTTGTCATCCAGCTTGTAGAGCCAAATCGAAAGGCGATTCACCCTCGAACTCCGCACCAACAGCTATCCATTATTATCATTGCTAGTGCCATGAGTCCTCATGACTTATCACCCACCATACCTCCTCAGTCACCATCACGTCAAGTCAATGGTGACTTATCCCCCTCAGCAGCCGATACCTGGAAGCTATCTGCCAATCTAGCTGCTTGCCTAGACTCAGCCAGAATTATGCTTCTACCCCTCAGCTGAGTATATATATGGGCTCATCGCCTACTGAGCAGAGGCTCCTCTGGGATCACTTCCAGGCCCCCTCGGGGCCATAGGTATGCAATTTCTGCACACTTAGAACTTATTCAGTTCATTGGTTGCTTCTCCACTCAAGCTTAAATACTGACTTGATCGCTAGAGGAATCACCGGAGAACCCAACTCCGGTCCTCTAACGAGCTTATTATGCAGCTCTCTTGTCTAGACAGGGGATCGGCCTTCAAAGGATATGAGGGGACCCATATGGTCCGAATTGACCCCAAGCCCTGTTGCTGAATTCGGAATTATCTACTAATCTAGCTACTGAGTCTCAGGACATCAACACTGGCGCCCACCGTGGGGCCTCTTCATCTCTTTTTTGCAAAAGAGCGGATAGCCCCTTATGCTCAAATCTTGAGATAAGAAGCTGCTACTAAGGCTAGAAAGCTAGGTTTGTCACGAACATTTTGGAGAACACCTCTCCAAGAGATGGTCAAATTTGGATCCTCTTATAAATAAGAGGTATTTTTGTTGTGTACTAACTTATACGCAGTTCTCACTGCTCGATCTTCATCGACTCGGCCTATTTCAGCCAAAGACCTTGGCGTTATTTTCATGAATAAGCCCAAGGCACATATGGTCTCCTCCAAGGTAATCAAACCAAACATACTCTCATAAATGAGATATTTTTGTGTTATAGACCTATATGCAGTTTTTGCCGCTCGAAAGACCTTGGTACCTATTCAGGGTAAAACCAAGGCACGTCATCAGCTCGGTCGACTCCAACACAAAGACCTTGGTTCGTATTCAGAGTAAAACCAAGGCACGTCATCAGCTCTGTTGACTTCGACACAAAGACCTTGGTTCCTATTCAGGGTAAAACCAAGGCACGTCATCAGCTCGGTCGGCTCCGACTCAAAGACCTTAGTTCCTATTCAGGGTAAAACCTAGGCATGTCATTGACAAAAAGACCTTGGCATCTTCCTAAGCCCAAGGCATGTACCCCAAGACCTTGGTGTCATCGCGAGTAAACCCAAGACATGAAGCCGAGTCGTCCCACTCGCCATAAACACAGCCGAGTCTCCTCGACTCAAAAATAAACTTGTACTTAAACAAAGCATATTGTAAACTCTTAACACAAGAACACAATCTCAAAGGTACACAGTTCAAATTGATAAAAAATATATATTTGAAAGTATTTACAGTATAAAAGAGGTTCTGCAAAAAAAAGAAGAGAAAGATACATTGGGGCCCCTAGGGGGTCGGACTCGAAAGACGAGAAGGACTAAGAGATGCGGGCAGATCGACACCAGGAGCAGGAGTCGGACTCATAGGAGCTGCTGTAGCGAAATTGTCAGAAGAGTCGACTGGACCTTAGCATCGGCCTCTTCACCTTCTCTCCCTTCGGGTCGACTCACCCCGCTATCATGAGCCGAGCCCTCACCAGCTTCCTCCGCCGACTCTTCGCCATCCTTGTTGTAGACGTGTAAAATTGCCTATAAGTCCCCAAACGTAACTCGTGATAGTGAGTTGATGATTGACGGACCGTCAATAATGTAAATGCATAAAACAAGTGAACAAAGCGCAATAAGCACATCGGTGAAGCATACGAGTCAATGGGAACGGCAAAACAACGAAGAAACGACTCAACCATGAGCTACAGGGTACCCATAAAATACTTAGCACCACGTGTGTCTCGCTCCCACCATGGATGGCTCGGCTATGCAAGGTTGTATATATCCTCTCCAGCTTTCTAACGCATCTTGAATCAACTCATTCGAGAACGGACGAGAGTTAGAGCGAAACAACCCATTGTGGTTCAGACGCTTTCACACTCAGAGGACACCAATGATGTCTCACACATTTTGGCCATGATATGGTTCGAATCGAGGAAGCTCAAAACATAAAAGTTGTATCTCCTCTCCATCTTTCTAACGCATCTTGAATCAACTCATTCCGAACGGACGAGAGAGTTAGAGCCAAACAACCCACGTGGTTCATCGTTTCACACCAGAGGACACCAATGATGTCTCACACATTTTGGCCATGATATGGTTCGAATCTGAGGAAGCTCAAAACATAAAAGTTGTATCTCTCCTCTCCATCTTTCTAACGCATCTTGAATTGCATCAATCGGAGATTAGACAAGAGAGTTAGATCCAAAACAACCGATCCACTGCCCAGGCCGAGCCACTTGAAGTGGCTGGGGCTTTTGGGCCCGCTTTGACCAAGTATCGCTTTGGGGCTATAAATAAGAGGTAGGGGTCTCATTTGCACGGAGCTGAAATTTTGGAGAAGCCGAAGCTCTGCCAAATTGCCTTCTCACCTCAGATCCAAACTTGGGAGCGACGACCGATCTTCTTCGACACCGGATCCGGATCTCAACGAATTCTAAAGGGCTATTATCCTCCTTTGTGAGATAATCCCCAGGGCTATTATCCTCCTTCGTGAGATAATCCCCTCAAAAAGGTTCGAGAGATCGGATCTCAGATCTACACGTGATTCCTCGAGATTAAACTTCATTTTGATCTCGAGAAGAGCTTTGATTTCGCTTGGTCGATCTCATTCGCTTCGGGCTGTTATTTCCTTTGTGAGATAACCCCCGTTTACCGTGTAGATCTCTTTCTTTGGATCACGATTACGCGGCGGTCCACGAACGAAATAAAGTCCCCGGCACAGGCGAAGAACCCACACAAGCGAGGATCCCGAATAATAGAGATCCGAGCGTTTGTTCACAAAAGGAAAAAGTTATAATTTTTGTTTTCATTGTACCAAATAAAAGGCATTTCTTTTGTTTGAATTTTTGTGGGCCAACGGCCGTAAACAAGTTCAACAAACAATGAATACAAAACCGACTTTTACCGCGAACAAGCTGGCGACCACAGTGGGAGCCAACGATCTCAGATCTGAGATCGTCGTGTCGCAGCCGCGGATCGAGATCTTGCCTCCAAAAAGGCCTTTTCATGGAGGAGGGCGAAGAAGACAACCCTCACCAACCGCTGCGGTGATCTCCCTCGCGATTTTATTTTGACAATCCAAAGAAGCCGGGTGCAGATCACAACGCGTCGACTTCGACGAAGAGGGCACGCCAGCATGACGCCAACGCCAAGCTCGTCAACTTGCAAAGGCATTGGAACAGGTGGATGGACTCCGCTACTATGCGACTTGGAGTCCGTGAAGCCCGGTCCGCCTCAAATCGCTTGCAATTCCTCCAAGCCATCAACCGACGAATGGGTTCTCGCCAAGAGGACTCGCTCGACCGGCGAACGATTCGTAAGCCGCGGCAGCGCTGCTCAAGCTCGCTCTTGCAAAAGAATATAGAACTTGAACAAGAAGGAAGTGGTCAAAACCACAAAACTCGCCAAGTCCGGGTGCCAAAGTCCAAGACAAGAAAAATCGAGTGCAACACTACCTTTAATTAGGTCTTTCAAATTGTAAACTTTTTAAGTTTGTATTAATAAAATTGTTATTCCTCCTTTTAAATTTATTTATTCTTCTTTGTTGATGAAGATGAAGATTTGCTTTCAAGGGGCCAACCCTTTACAACGTAAGTTTTTTTTCTTTTATTTTCTTGCTTTAGAAATTCATGTTTTAGGATTTTATTTTATTTTTATTTTTATGTTGTTAGATTTATTTTGATGCATTGTAGTGTAGATTTACTTTCATGCTCTTTTTATTTTGTTGTTTATTTTTCATACTTTGTAGAATTTAATTTTCTTATTTTTTATTTTGTAGGATTTAATTTTATGCTATTTTATTTTTGTTATTTAGATTTCTTTTATGCTCATAGTTTAGATCTTTATTTTCTTGTTCTTGTTTTTATTTTTGTAGTTAGTTTCTATTTTTCTTATAAATTAGATCTCTTTTTTTTCATGCTTTTTAGTCTAGATTTTATTTTCATATCTTTATTTTGTAAAATGAGTAACTAAAATCTTGTAGGAATTCTAGAATTATATGAAACTAGTTTTATTTTTTTTATGATTTGTGGATTGCTCTCTTTGTGCTTAAAATGATCATATTTAGGATAATCAATTAGAGAACTAATTGGTATAAGAAGAATTTGATAATCTATGCTTATCTTGAGTGGTTTGATAGGTTATGCTTATGAATTCTAGAATTATTATCTACTTGTTATTCTTTTCATGAATGAAATTTTGCTTGAATGATAATTTAATAGATCATGCTTTCTTTTAGTAGTTTGATAATCTATGCTTAGTAAAATATGATAAAAGAGAGTAGTTCATATATCCTAAATGAAATTAACTAGTTGATTCAATTCTAGATTCCTCATTTCTCTACTTGATTTTCTCCATCTTTTACTTACTTTGATTTTGTTCTTTTGATTATTTTCTTCTCTTCTTGATTTTATTCTTGTCTATTTTCTTTATTTCCTTTCCTTGTTTGTTCTTAGTTTTCTTTTTATTGTTCACTCTCTTTCTCCCCTCTTTGTTCTATTATTTATAAATAATCACACACCTTTATATCTCCATATTTTTCACTCCTCTTTGTCTACACACAACTCTAGGATCCAATATAGAATTGTTCCTACACTCCTTCATCGTGGATTGTCATCTTTCTATACTATAACTTGATAGTTGTGCACTTATAACTTTGTATAATTATCCACTATTGTAGGCATCAAAAATTGTCAAGAACCCTAAACATGACTTAATCATGAGAAGATCGGGCGACTCCACTCGCCAAAATCTCAAGAAGTCAACACATGAGAAGGTTGTGTCTCGCCACAATGCGAGACACTTACTTGTGTCTCTCGCTAGCTAGAGACTTTATGTGTGTCTCGCCATTAGCAGACACTGCTGTGTCTCGCCATTAGCAGACGAGGTGTGTCTCACCGGTGACACTTCTGTGTCTCGCCACCCGACACCGATGTATCTCGCCACCGAGATTATGATGATGTTCTCGCCAGGCGACACCCGTGACATTTCAACGAGCTCTTGAAGGGTCTCAATCAATGCCGGTGGGGCCCAATTGATCGGATCAACGCAAAGAGACGCTCAGCCTACTTTAATGGGTGGTTATATGCTGAAAATACCGCCTAGGCGCGATTTTAGGGCATTTAATCGCGCCTTAAAAGCAGCCAAACCGCTATAAATACGGAGGGATTTACGCCGCCGGGCCGAAAATTTCAATAATCGCCAGGTGCAGCCCACACCGCCGCCGCCAACGGTGCGCCCAACATCGCCTCGCCAGCGAGCGGACAAATGCAGCTCGAGGCCAGCAACTACAACTGAGCACTTGACGACTTGTTGTTTTTTTTCAGATGTCACGCCTCCAAAGGCAAACCCTAATGGGCCCGGCCTCGTGGAGAGTTATTCTAGAGAGAGGAGTCCTTTGGTGAATCTTAAAGATCCAAGAGTGAACTCCTCATCAAAATCAAGAGCATTCCCGGCTTCCTTGGGAGATTCCTCGAGATTAAGCCTTGCCTTAAATTTGGGAAGAGTAGATATCTTACCTTGCTAAGATATTTCTGTGAATTCTTGTTTCCTTTTTAAGCATCAACTAAACCCTGCCGATTCTGACGACGCTGCTCTGGTCCACTTTGACATGCTGCCCCCAAGATGCAAAGACACAAGAGATCTACACTAGTAGGCTCTTTTGTTCGAGTTTGTAAGAGAGTCATTTAAATTCTTTGTAATCGAGAATAACAATTGTAATTTTTCTCAAGTTTTGCAATGGAAAAGACTTTCGACCCAAACCACTTAACATGACTTAATCATGAGAAGATCGGCGATCTACCTCGCCAAAATCTCAAGAAGTCAACACATGAGAAGGTTGTGTCTCGCCACAAAGGCGAGATTAATTTACTTGTCTTCGCAAGCTGTAGGCATCTTTATGTCGCCATTTGGTCAGCCATTTCGGCCCCGCCGACACCTTGTGTGTTCGCCACCGCCATCTTCGATGTGTCTCGCCACCGGCAGATGATGATACCGCCAAAGGCCAGACACCCGTGACATTTCAACGAGCTCTTGAAGGGTCTCAATCAATGCCGTGGGGCCCAATTGACCGATCAACGCGAAGAGACGCTCGCCTAACGGCTATACCGAAAATACTTCACTAGGCGTGATTTTAGGGCATTTAATCGCGCCTTAAAAGCGCCGAAACCGCTACAACAAGAGGGACGACATCGCCGCCGCCAATGAGGTAGCCTCACACCGCCAAATAGGTAGCCTTCACACCGCCGCCGCCAGCCGAGGTAGCTAACATCGCCTCGCCAGTGAGCGTGACAAACCAATAGCGAGATGCCTGAGCCGCCGCTAACTACAAACTGAGCACTTGACGACTTGTGTTCTTTTCGATGTCACGCCTTCCAAAGGCTAAATACCCTTCTACGCCCACTTCAAGTGAGGTCGGCTATCGTGGGAAGATTATTTCGAGAGAAGAGTCCTTTGGTGAATCTTGAAGATCCAAGAGTGAACTCCTCATCAAATCAAGAGCATTCCTAAACTTCCTTAGGAGATTCCTCGAGATTAAGCCTTGCCTTTTAGGAAGAGTAGATATCTTACCTTGCTAAGATATTTACAGTAGTTCTTGTTTCCTTAGCTAAGCATCAACAACCCCCACGATTCGACGATCGTTTCTCGGGTCTACTGGATTACGCTGCCCCCCACGTAAAGACCCACAAAACAGAAATCAATACTTGTAGCGCTTTTGTTCGAGTTTGTAAGAGAGTTATCTAAAATTCTTTGTAATCGAGAATAACAATTGTAATTTTCAAGTTTTACAATGAAAACAACTTTCGACCCAAACATGGCGCACTACTGGGAGCCAACGGTTCGAGCCCGAGATCGTTGTGTCGCAGCCTTAACGATCAAGCCGTCCCATGGTCGATGGGTTGGAGTATATCTTCACGCCAAGTTTGAAGATTATCTCGCCGCCTTCATCAAGATCCTCTACCCCAAATGCAAAAGGATCTTATCTCCAAGGAAGACTCAACGGAAGACTTCCAATTGTTGTTGAGACTTCACCACACATTGTTTCCCGGCCCCACAAAGCCGGCGCTCGACATCAAAATGCAACAACTCGGACGAAAAGGGCTCGCTGTGAGACAACGCCGTAAGTTGGCTCCATCAATTCGCCAAGGCTCGAGTCAACGGATGGAGTTCACTATCGACTAACTCACATAATCAAAAGCGCTAACAAACTACAGCGCTTCAACCCGCCAGACTCTTTGCCAAGGAAGAATGGGTTCTCGCCAAAAGAACCCGACGATTAAGGAAAGAGCTACCAAAAGCATCGCGGCACGGTTGCTTGTGCACGCGCTCTGTTCGCAAGGCACAAGAGTCAAATCAACCGTGGAGACAACCCAAAATCACAAAATTTGGGTCCCGGGTCGACATCAAAATCGGCTCGAGGTTGCCTCACGCACCGGAGACAGTTTGAAGCCTCGCCGATAGGTGCCGCTTCGCCTCAGCCAGGCAGTAGGTAGTAAACTATCTCGCCAGCCGAGAGATGAAGAGGAACCGCCGGCCAATGGGTCCATGCCTTAGCGTAAAATGCACTTTTCCTCCTCCGCCCCGCCTCCGGTGATCTACCAACGACGAATCCTCCAACTTCGTGTTCAGCCGGTCCAAAGCCGATCTAAAGATAAAGCCAAGCCATGGAAGTTGTTTTCCAAGTCGAATGATCGACACCCTCAAAAAAAACGGTCATACAACCAAGGGCAACGCTATACTTGGGGTGGCGTGATGATCGACTAAATAGATTGTTCTGCTCATGTGCAAATTGAAGCACATTATCGTTTTGCTCACCACGCCACCCACAAAGAGCTTGATTCTACGCTTTCCCTCACAAGAACGAAGATCCGGCCACCAAGACGACGCCGAAGAAGAAGGAGATCATCCATCCAATTTGATCAGCTCAAGCGACTATCAACATGGTGAACAAAGGGAAAGGACCGGCGACGGATGAGGACCCCGACTTCCCGCAAGTCAACACCGAAGTTTCCCAACAGATGTCTCTGTATTATGTAGCCACCCAACGATCGACTATAGAAGGATGCATGAGGGAGAGTCATCCAAGATGAAGCTCCGGACAGCAATTCGGGCGATAGCCTGACAAATGTCAAGTGTTGGTCGCCATCCCAGAAGCCTTTACAATTACTCCCGGCGTCCTCGCTCAAATGTTATAAGAAGCCTTAGCCAAGCAAAGAGAAGAGCTTAAGGTAAATGAGAAGAGATGGAGCTAGCCATGCAACAGATGAGGGAGTTGCAAACTCATACGGTTGTAACAACCGGGTCCAACAAACAAAACTACCAACAAGGTGGAGTTATCCACCATAATGTCAAGACATGATTCTCGGAATGAACACATTTATGCCGATAAACCTCCTAAGGAAAAGGCGCTCGCTACCCAAAGCGAAATGTCTCGATCCTCTTATCGAATCATCCAAAACAAGGCAGGATGAAAACGAAAAATGAAGAAGCTTGAAGGCAAAATCAATGCTCTAATGTCCCGATAGGAAGTCATAAGGACCGGTATTCGGTTCAGATCCTAGAGAGTGGGATTCAATTCCTTACCCGCCAAAATTCAATTTGATCAACTTCACGCCATTTGATCTGAGAGGGTCACCTACACAACACTCCGATTTACTTCAAATCACATTTGGGGGTGATCTCGAAATGAGCCTTTGATGGTTTCCATTCGTTTGATCACGGGTCAGCTTTTGATCTATCAAGACTCAAAAGAGATTAATTGCGGGATGACATGGAAAATTCCTTTCAACAATTTCTTCGATGATGACACCGGTTTCCATTGGGAGTCTCTTGGATGAGAAGCGTAAGAACGGGAGACAATTGACACTTTCGTTGCTCTCGCAATAAAGCTATGAATTGCAGAGATCCAATCACCGAAGTTCATATTGAAGACTTGCCACAATAATCTTTCTATAGAATTGTGGAAGTCATGGGGTAACCACCAACCACTTGGAAGGAATTGAAACTCAACGGTGAACAAGCCGAACGCTTTCCGGAAGAAAGTGAAAGAAGCAAAACAACTACCGACTCCTAAGTAAATTTTTCTCGTAATAGGAAAGGCATCCGTGATCATCATAGTCAAACCGCAAGAACAAACAATCCGCCAAAAGCTTCTAAATCAATTCCACAGACATACTCTTTTCAGACGAAGAAGTTCCCCATCATCAAACACCTCCTCGACAAGAATAAAACAAGTTGCCACCTATTACAAATCGAGGAGGTCGACAAGACTTCTGACCCTAAATACTGGCGTACTCATAGGAGGGTCCTCCATCCTACTAAGGATTGCTTAGCTCTCAAGGCCATCATCCAAGCCTTGGTCGGTGGCCGGCCTTAAAATAAGCCAACCGCTTCCTTTGCCTCCAATAAGTATAAGAGGTTAAACCGCCTTTCCTCCGACAAGTATAAGAGGTTAAACCGCTTCTCATTTTACCCAGTATATGAGTATAAACCGCTCCCTTTCCTCCGACAAGTATAAGAGGTTAAACCGCTTTCATCTTTACACTGGCAAGTATACGTATAAACCGCTTCCTTTACTCCAATAGGAATATGAGTATAAACTATTTTCTACAACTATTGGGCAAGCACTGAGAAGTTACATCTAATACTCTTAAGGATAACCCACCAATTAGATGAATGCAACCCACTTTTATAAAGAAAGTGGGGTGGATAATCCATGAACGAGGTCCACTTCCATATTGAGCAATCAAACCTTTCGACAGCTAGGATTGTCTCAAAACTCCTATTCGGTCAAACCTTTCTACGCTAGGACCACGCCAAAATCCCTTCTCGATTCCTTCCATGAGGCCCACTTCCACTGCCTATCAAACCTTCCCACGCTTAGGATTGTCTCAAAACCCCTATCATGGTCAAACCCCTACGCTTAGGATCATTTCAAATTTTCACTCCCACTTGGTCAAACCTTCCTACGCTTAGGACCATGGGCTAAAATCCCTCTCTCGACTTCCATGAACGAGAGGTCCACTTTCAAATTAAGCGATCAAACCTTATGACAGCTAGGATCGCTCCAAATCACTCCCACTTGGTCAAACCTTCCTCAGCTAGGGACCAGCCAAATCCCTCTCGATTCCTTCCATGAACAGAGGTCCACTTTCAATTCATCAAACCAAACCACAGGGATCATCTCCAAATCACTCCCACTTGGTCAAACCTTCCTACGCTTAGGACCATGGTCAAAATCCCCTCTCGATTCCTTCCATGAACCAGAGGTCCACTTTCAAATCACATCAAACCTTATGACGCTAGGATCGCCTCTAAATTTCTCCCACTTGGTCAAACCTTCCTACGCTTAGGACCATGGTCACAATTCCTCTCGATTCCTTTGAGAGGTTCACTCCAACAACAGGTTCGCTGCCCCAAGAGAAGACGCATGGGTTCTTTCACCCCAAGAGAAAACACACCAGATTCAAGAAATTGAAGCAAAACATGGGCCTTCTACAAAGTTCAATGTTGAATAGAAGCAGGCGATCTTATCCAAAGTATTCCGCACCGATAAAATACGTAGGAGTCTCAAAACTTTGGAGGGGTATCTATAGGCACAAAAAGAACCCTAAACATGACTTAATCATGAGAAGATCGGCGATCACCCGCCAAAATCTCAAGAAGTCAACACATGAGAAGGTTGTGTCTCGCCACGCTGGCGAGACACTTATTTGTGTCTCGCCGCGATAGGCATCTTTATGTGTCTCGCCCAGCGAGACACTGCGTGTCTCGCCATTAGCAGACACTTTGTGTGTCTCGCCACCACCGAACACTGATGCCCCGCCCGGACACCATGTGTCTCGCCACCGCTGAGAGATCATGATCAAAGGCCAGACACCCGTGACATTTCGAACGAGCTCTTGAAGGGTCTCAATCAATGCCGTGGGGCCCAATTGATCGATCAACACAGACGCTCGCCTACTTTAATGGCGGTTATATCGAAAATACGCCACCACAGGCGTGCGGATTTTAGGGCATTTAATCGTCCTTAAAAGCAGCCGAAACCGCTATAACAAATTGAGGACGACCGCTGGGCCGGGCCAGGCAATTTACACCGCCGCGGCACGCGCCGCTCAAGCTCGCGCCTTGCAAAAGAATATAGAACTTGAACAAGAAGGAAGTGGTCAAAAACCACAAAAACTTCGTCAAGTCACGGGTGCGAAAGTCAAGGCAGCGCCAAAAAATCGAGTGCAACACACCAATCCTCCTTCCAACGCCGACGCAGCCCAAGCCGCCTCGCCCCGAGATTGGGGTCGCAGATGCATTCCCGCCGAACCGATCACTACCCAAGGTGTCACAGCATCTAAACAAACCGGGACACCTCAATATACGCGGTTCATGCTACCGCATAAGAGAGTTCGAACGCGTCTAGGCGGGGTTCATGGCGAAGCTAAGGAGCGTTAAGACTCCGCGATCGCAAGGAGGTGGTCTTAAGCGGCGACTCGATGCGATCTTGGATCGTTCAAAGCGACAACAAATAAGCGAGAATATTAACAAGGT
Organism: Asparagus setaceus; assembly: GCA_012295165.1. Taxonomy (NCBI): domain Eukaryota; kingdom Viridiplantae; phylum Streptophyta; class Magnoliopsida; order Asparagales; family Asparagaceae; genus Asparagus; species Asparagus setaceus. The sequence goes on from WHSE01000217.1 coordinate 13,001, forward strand.
TCTTCATCCCCAAAGAAGGCGTGTCCGTCAAAGATAGCGTTATACTTGGGTTACCGCTACCAACAAGCGATGGATTGCTCCAATGAGCCGCACCATCAGCCGGGTGTGAAGAAATCTCAAAGGAGAGTGTTCAAGAAATTAGCTCTCACTCTCCATCACGGAGACCTATCGAGGCGTGTCGTCAAAATGTAGGCGCCCGGGACCGTTTTACAAAAGGTCGATGTTCGAAGAACTTGCCACCGAAGCGTTGAAGCCCAAGCCAAAATGCTTCTACCAGAGAAAATCCTCCCTCCAGGATGATGAATTCCTTGAAGTCACCATCAACATGGTTAGCAAAGAAAAGTCGGCGATCATTTCAAAAGTCTCTAATCAGGCTTTTCTCTGGAAAAAATTAATTGAGGATAGCTCAGCGAATGTCTCGCTCAACTAGAAGCCGTCGGACATAGGGATTACCCGGAGATCCATGAAGGAATATACTCGAGTGATGAATTTTTAGATGCTTGCTCTGCAATCGCCTCTGACGATATAATGTCCAGCATGGGACAAGCTCGGGACGCGTTCATGGTCACTCCCGATCAGGTGACCCAAATAATTCAGGACGCTCTAGCCAGGCAGAAAGAGAACTTCAAGTTCGAAATGGAGATGGCCATGCAGCAGATGAGAGAAATGCATGACCAGCAAATCCGAGCTCTGACGAATCATCAGGGTGAAACAAGTCGTCATAATAACGCCGATCAAGAGGAAAGTGACTCAGACAGGGACGAAGATCGCAACCCAGATAATCAAAACTCTGGGGTGGTCCCATTGTTCCTCCTCAAAATCGTCCTAAGGAAAAATGCAAAGCAGGATGAGATGATGAAAGAGCCGAGGATAAGGTCTAACGCCTTGATTTCGCTCAAGAGGTAAAGAAGATTGGGATACCACGCCCCAGACCTAAGAGAGTGGGAGTCGATCCGTATCCGTCGAAGTTTAATTTGATTAACTTCATACCGTTCGACGGAAGGGATCCCCACTCGACATTTGGTCTATTTCAAATCTCACTTGGCGTTATTTACAGTAGCGAGCCCTTGATGATTCGGTCATTTGTTGGCACTCTTCGAGGAGCCGCTTCGATTGGTACCGCCGTCTCAAGCGAGGAGCATCAATAGTTGGGGCGACATGGAAGCTTGTTCCTCAATAATTTCTTTGACGTTTACATTGAAGTGTCGATCGGAACCCTTTGGGCGAAGCGAAGGATGGGGAGTCTTAACGCTTTTTAAACGCTTCCGCAACAAGGCTATGAACCGCAGGATCCCGTCACGAGGAATTCATTCATGACGCAGCACAATAATCTTTCCATCAATGTCTTGGAAGTCACAGGGGTTGTGCCATCCAAAACCTCGAAAGAGCCGAAGAGCTGGAGCAAGTCAACGCTTCCTCAAAAGGAAAAATGCAGAAAGAGGCCAACCGATGGCTAAAGCGCCGAATCGCCGATGACACTCATCAACGGCAACCTTAGGGGCAACAAAGGACTCCTAAACTGAGATTCCGGAGGAGTATTCTTTTGATGATGATGAAGTCCGGCTATCTTCAAATATCTCCTCGCTAACAACAAAATCAAAACGCCACCAATCATGAATCGGGAGGAAGCTAGCAATACTTCAGATCAAAGTAAATGCGTACCGGGAGGTCCATCACCCACCAAGGCTTGTATTACTCACGAAGAATAACATCAAGCCTTGGTTGACGCCGCGCCATAACGCCAAAATAGGCCAAACAAGAATGGCAAACACTCAAGCGGTATATGAGTATAAACTGCTCCCTCCACACTCCGATAGGTACATGAGTATAAAGCTGCTCCCTCAGCACTCAGAATTATCTGAGTATAAAGCTGCTCCCTCTGCACTCAAGCAGGTTATCTGAGTATAAAGCTGCTCCCTCTGCACTCCGGCGGTATCACAGTATAAAGCTCCCTTTCCTCAGATGAGTATAAGAGGTTAAGCTGCTCCTCCGTTACTCCAAAAGGTATATGAGTATAAACTACTTTCTATTTTGTTGAGAAGTTCTGGAGAATATCTTCTATAAAATATTCTTAAGGATAACTTGACAAACCCAATTTACTCAGGTTGAGTCTTGACGCTTGGACAGCGTCACAATAAAAATAGCCGATTGGATTTCAAGAATTAAAATTCCCGATGCCTGGCCAACGCCGTAAAGAGAGTTCACCAATCTAAAGATACATCTCAAGAAAATTCCTCCCTGCGGGTCGGCCCTACAACGAGTATCACAAGAGAGAGTTCACCGAAAGGATCTAACCCTCAATCTCCTCCGCTATGGTCGGGCTTCTACGCCAAGCGACGAATGGAGAATTCGCCGATCCAAGGTTAAGCCTCACGAAATTGGATGGTCGATGCGATGACAACTCACCAATACGAAGCTAAAATAAGAAAATTCATTCATCGGTTTTGATTCAAGACTTCAATAGCGGTCGGACAATAAATGCAAAGACCGCATACTTTCACCATCCTACAAAGCGGATAGTCCGAAGAATTGGAGAAGTCAAGATTGAAGCCATTTTCAGGTCCGTTATACCGGCTGAAGGTTGGGGCCTATCATATCAAAGTATTTGGCTTCTTCTATAAAAGAGCCAGACCAAACACTTTGGAGGGTATCTAGTAGGCGTGTAAAATTGCCTATAAGTCCCCAAGCGTAACTTCGTGATAGTGAGTTGATGATTGATGGACCGTCAATAATATAAATGCATAAAATAAGTGAACAAAGCGTAATAAGCACATCGGTGAAGCATACGAGTCAATGGGAACGGCAAAACAACGAAGAAACGACTCAACCATGAGCTACAGGGTACCCATAAAATACTTAGCACCACGTGTGTCTCACTCCCACCATGGATGGCTCGGCTATGGAAGGTTGTATATATCCTCTCCAGCTTTCTAACGCATCTTGAATCAACTCATTCCGAGAACGGACGAGAGAGTTAGAGCCGAAACAACCGACAGGGTTCAGACTGTTTCACATCTGTAGGACACTAATAATGTCTCACACATTTTGGCAATGATATGGTTCGAATATGAGGAAGCTCAAAACATAAAAGTTGTAGCTCTCCTCTTCATCTTTCTAACTCATCTTGAATTGCATCAATCGGAGATCGGACGAGAGAGTTAGACCCAAAACAACCGATCCACTGCTCAGGCCGAGCCACTTTCAAGTGGCTCGGCCGCTAACCACTTGCAAGTGGCTCGGTGGCTAACCACTTGGAAGTGGCTAGGCGGGCTTTGGGCCCAGCTTTGACCCGTTATCCGCTTTGGGGCTATAAATAAGAGGTAGGGGTCTAATTTACACTGGTGAAATTTTGGGAAATAGAAACTCTGCCGTGCCTTCTCACCTCGAGATCAAACTTGGGAGCGACGATCCATCTTCTTCGACAGGATCAGGATCTCAACGAATTCTAAAGGCTATTATCCTCCTTTGTGAGATAATCCCGGGGCTATTATCCTCCTTCGTGAGATAATCCACTCAAAAGGTTCGAGAGATCGATCTCGATCTATCGCGATTCCTCGAGATTAAACTTCGTTTTGATCTCGAGAAAAGCTTTGATTTCGCTTTGGTCGATCTCATTAAGCTTGAACTGTTATTTCCCATGAGATAACCCGTTTACGATGTAGATCTCTTTCTTTGGATCCGCGATTACTGGTCCCGCAGACGAAATAAAGTCCGACGCGGCGAAGAACCCACCTGGCGAGGATCGAATAATAGAGATCCGGCGTTTGTTCCTAAAGGAAAAAGTTGTAATTTTTGTTTTCATTGTACGCCTGAAATAAAAAGGCATTTCTTTTTGTTTGAATTTTGTTGTGGGCCAACGAAGCTGTAAACAAGTTCAACAAACAATGAATACAAAACCGACTTTTACCGCGAACACTTGTCACCATCCCCGCCATCAAGCGCAATCCCCCACCTTGCTTCTCAATCTCCTAAAGCACATCAAGGAAGTGTTCGCGAGGAAAATTTTAGGAGGAAGCTGTAAAACAAATATTATCCCTTCTAATTGACTTTAAAGAAAGAATAAATACAATCCTCTCAACAAATAATCTCTCTCTCTCTGATTTTGAAAAGAAAGAAATTACAAACTCCTCGATCGGTTGCCCGATTTATAAAAGAAAGAAGGGTCAACGGAGATCTTTCCTTTTGTTTAAAACTGGGTTCTTCACGGTGGCGATAGGAGTTTGAATCTTGTATCCCGTGGACAATCCAACCGTCTTACTCGTGGAATCACGTCGAAAGGAACTTGCAAGACAAGTTTATAACTCTAACGAGTTTAATAACTCAAAGAACGAGTTTTGTAACTCTGCACGAGTTTGCAAACCAAGCCAAAATGAAGAAGAACCGGCGTGGAAGCAGCTCGAGCTCTCTCCCAAGTTGATTTGCTCCCCAAGTGCTCAACTCTCCAATCTATATTTTTTACCTAGATTCCGGAAAAAAAAATCCCCCCTTGAAAGCTTTTTCCTCTGCCTTTTTATAGTTATTTTAGGGGTGTAACTGACCCCTTAGAATGAGGATTCGTGGCCCTCAAATCATGGGAAATGGTTTTGGAGCCGTTTAAGTCGTGTTTAAAGAGCAAAAATGCGAAAGACTCGCGTTTTTTTAGAGGACCCTCGCGTCTCTGGCTTAGGACTAAGACGCGGGGGTTGAATCGCATTTTAAGCGAGGCGACCATGATGCTCAGCGTTTTGAGCTAGGATCACGGGAGAGTCCCGCGTTTTGAGCTTGAACGCGGCTGAGAGCTCCGCATTTTGAGCTTTGAACGCGGCTGAGGGCTCCGCATTTTGCACTTTAAACGTGGCTGAGGGCTCCGCGTTTTGAGCTTGGACACGGTGCCAAACCTTTTGGTTTATTCTGAAGAGGTTATTCTCTTGGTTGAATCTTATAAGGATTTGTCAAGTTGTAATCCTTGTATTTGTAACTCTATTATGTTTTCTTAGAAGCCTTTAAATTGTAACTTTGTTCGATGATATCTTAGTGGGTCGTGGCTTATCAGTAGTAAAATTTTTGGCCGACCCTCAGAACCCCCTCAAAGTTTTGAAAATTCGCGGTTAAGCTGGGGCCGGGCTTTGAATACTTTGGATATTTCCTTTGTCGATTACGAAAGGTTATTGCTCCTCGTTAAAGGGATTGCTTGTTGGTCCTACTTTTAGCATGTCTGGCGAGATGGTGGCGTTTACTTTTGAACCTTGAGGGTGACTTAAGCATTTTGCTTTTGAAGCAGCGGGGCTAAGCACAAGCTGAAGCTTGAAGCGTGAGGCAAGACCCTCTTGAAGCGGGGGTGATCTCGGCGTTTGACTTGAAGCTTGACGATAAGGTCAGCGTTTGGGGCAGACGGTGTTGAAGTCAAGCCAGAGCAGGAAGTCCAGAACCGATTTGAACTTAAGCGTGGAAATTTGAGTCAACTTGGGCTCGAGCGAGGCTGAAGTCGAATCGACTTGGTTAAGAACGCGGGGATCTCGTTCGGGCAGGATTCCTTGCCTAAAATCTCGTGGAGATTAGATAGTAGGCTGACCTTATAAATAGACCCACAGGTCGAATTGAAATCTTCTGAGACTTCTTATCAAGAAATTTTCTTCCTTAATTCTTAGTGACGTCTCCGATCGACCTTCGACAAACTTTTTGGCTCTTCCTCGGCGAGAATGTCTCCCAAGAGATCAGCTGATCAAACCTAAAAATCATTGCGGCTTCTTGACGTCTGCGTATTTGAGCTGTCGGCGGCGCTTGATCGAACCCGACCTACGCACACCTGATCAGTGGTAGGTCTTGACCTTTGATAATAACTTGTTTTGACAAGTTTTCTTCTTTGTGAAGCAATAGGAGCGGCGGCGGCTTCGCGTTTAAGGCTATGGTAGCGCCTTTGTTTTCTCAGTATGAAACGCGAAGCTCATCCTCGCGTTTTGGAAATGAAACGCGGGGATCAACATCCGCGTTTTGGGAATGAAACACGGGGGTCGACATCCGCGTTTTGGAAATGAAACGCGGGGTTGTGCCTCGACAACCCCGCGTTTGACGTTGGAACGCGAGGTTGGCATCCACGTTTTATACTTAAAACGCGGGGATGACCCTCGCGTCTGGGGTTTGATTTTCTTAAACTTGCATTTACTTTCATCTGTAATAATTGCTTTTATCCTCTTGTGCAGTGCGCTACTCAAGTGACCCTCTCACTTTTAATAGTCACTTTGGCCATGAAGGAGGTGAAGATCGAGGTTAACCGGTTTAGCCAAAGTTTCCCATCGTTCAAGACAAGGACGAAGATCGACTAAAGTTTGTCACTGAAGCTAGTTTACTAGAATTGATGCCATCGTTCTGAATCTCAAAATCGAGAGATTTGGACCGAAAGCCTCTCAAAGCCCGCATTTCTCTTTGGGGACCTGTGGCTTTTGATGCTAAAATCTTCTCGGCGGGGATTATAAGATCTTTGATAAAGTGATGACCGATTCCTTTTCCTTCCCAACATGGGCGCATGTATCCACTCTCTTATCTACGGTGTGCTTCTATCGAGGCATATGGATTAGGATCTTGTCAAGAATCAAAATGGGGTATCGCTTGGGATGTTGACCCATCAAGGTGTGCGTCCTGTGAGCCATCGACAAGTGATGGCTTTGAGGCCAGGCTTGGTCACTCGAGAGTATCCAGCTGCTGAGGTGCCCTCCATGAATATTTTTGCTCGTCGATTCATGTTGTAAAGGGAGTTTCTGCTCAAGACTTGAGGGCAGGGATGGGTACATTCAACCGGGAATGTGGTGGACCCGTCTTGTGAATTTCGTCATGGATGAGCTACAAGATTCATTGATTCTCTCCGGTTTGGGCAATCCGGTCTTGGCTATCGCGATATGGTATGCATACGAGAATCCTACAACTTTTGCTATCTTTGGAGAAGTATAACTTAGGAGACTTGTACATTCTTTAGTGTGGTGGGTTTTGCTCTTCATGAGATGTCACGAGGTCTCGGGCTTGCCTTTTGGGAGCTACCATATGAGGAGTTTATCCCTAGGCTGAAGAGTTGGCCATCTTGAGGCGGCCAGTCGACATCTATGAGACCTTTTGGGGCTGATGTGTCACTTTCAAACTTGTGCTTTCGGTGCGGGGTTACGTGGGCCCGAGTCAAGCGGCGTCTTAGGTATTTATTCAAGAATTTGCATACTAAGGATCTTGATGTGGTTAGTCTTCTTTGCGAGCTTCGTCGGCGAAGTTAAAGATCATTATCGGAATGCCTCCTTTCATTATACCAATGAGGCCCAAGAGGATGTTTTCCGCCATTCCACGAGTTGAGAGTTTTCATTACCAAACTCGACCCCTATTTACGATGCGGCTCTGTTTCTTTGGCTTCCTAATGTTATGCTTGGCGGTGTGTGGTGCCCTCGGTGCGGAGTCTATTCTTTAGAAGTCGTTTATCGGCGGTTCTTCGGCTCATGGGAGACCAATCAATCTTCTTTCTACAATGACATGCGTTTACAAAGCGGCAGGGAATTATGTTATGATTTCACCCAAGTCAAGGCAATTGCCTTGGTGAGAAGAAGACTACGAAGTTTTCAATCAGCGTGCCTTTCTGCAGGTATACTTACTTGGTGGCTGGTTTGTTTTGCATTGCCCATCTTTGATGTCTGCTGCGGCTTCTTCGCGGTGACTCTTTGTTCGAGTGGGTTCAGCGGTTAGGGCCGTCTGATGAGAGGGTTGGTACATGGTCATGGTCAGATAAATTTTGTCAAAGGATCTCAACTACCATATCTTGGATGCTTTCCGATTTTGAGGCGGATATGGGAGATGCATCGGGGACACTAAGGGCTCCAACTCCTTCACCCGGTTGAATGGGGTGTCTTTGGTTGGTGATCAACATGGAGCTGGCTATAATCTTCGCCAATGTGGGAAATGTTACATTGAGCCTTATCGGCCCTTCCGCCGGCTTCGACAATTTGGATACAATTAGGCGTATGTTGGGAATCCCAATCCCCAACTTAGCTCGTCGAGAACATATGAAGGTGCGGGGCACGGCATTACTCGTGTTTGGCTGACGGGGCTAAATTACACTTCCTCATAAGATGCCCAGCAGTCCACAACTATGGGTTTTACGCAAGGCGTACCAATCAACTTCCCAGATCCACAGAATACAAATTGAACTTCGTCTTGTTTAAGAGATCGAGAGAAAAATATATGGCCGAAGAGGCATTCTAAGGCACCCGCGTGAGAGGGTTGAAGAATATTTAGCTTGTGAGCGAGGTTGTCTTGAGGAAAGCTACCGCAGTTGAAGGCCTCTTGGGCATAATTTGGTGAGACTTCGTGAGGAAAGAGGCTGCGAGTAAGCGGCCGGTGTCACGAAAAGGACCAGCGCCGTAAAGCGGGTTCCCAAAGCAGTCACCCACGGACCTCCTGCTCACGAGGCGAAGGTCAAGCTAATCTGAGGGATGCGTTTAGAGCTGCTCCTCCAAAGCCTTTGGTAGAAGAAGAAGAACCCGGAGTCATCGGTTGCGGGGATTTCCCTTGCGGTCTCCGATTCGACCGAACCCGACTTTAAGAGGTTCTCTTTCTCACCAATCTTGGGAGGAAGGCGGTGGAGATGAATCGCCCATTGAGGATCTGAGTCTATCCCAGCTAGAGCCTCTCGATATGATAATTCTAGGCCAAACTTGCAGCCCAGCTGCTCCCGGCGAAGAGGAGGCTCAGCGGAAAGAGTGAAGCTACATGCAAGATATTCATCTCACGCTTCTTGGTGCTCATGCCTACAACAAGGGCGAAAGGCTAGCCCCTGGCGGACTATTTCCTAAATTCGGCTGACTCTGAGTTCCCCACATCCTTGAGGAGGCGGCGAGGAGAGTCGGTATGGGTACTCATGATGCGATGAACTTTCGATGATCTCCCGGTCATACTTAGAAATCACAGCTATTTCCTCTTCGGGTAAACATTGTTCGTTTTGAGTTTGGATAAATTTGTTTCATATGTGTCTTTTGACAAAATTATTTCTATAGGTTAGTGGTGAGGGCAACCAAAGGTCATGACGTGATGGCCGACTGTACCAGCGGCAACTTCTCTTCTGAGTCGGTTCGAAGTTTGATGCTTGAGGTTTCCCCTCCAGATAAAATCGGCTCCTCTTAGGATTTCTCTTAGGGCCAGGGAAGGATCTTTGGTGCCTCCCCTTCACTCAAGCACTATCACCTCGACTCCTTCGGGGTCGTGACTCAACATGGTGGTATTGTCTCCTGCGGTTTCCATGGAGTCGGCCGTTGTGCCTAATTTGCTTGAGAAGTACATCGGTCATTTAGAATCTGAGATCGCGGGATCTGCTGAAGATCATTGTCATTTGGAAGGAGCACCTTTCGCGACTTCGAGGGCCTATTTTAATGAATTATTTGAATAACATCAATTATCTGTGACCTCGAATGCATCCAACGCTATCTGGATGAGATATCTACGCCTAGAGGAGAGCTTGAAAAGCTTTGAGGAATTGAATCATGTTGATCTGGAGCTCAGTTGAGTCAACCCTAGTGACATTTATGCCCAAGCGATGCATCAATATGAAGTTGTCGAGGAAGAACTTGGAGAAGGAAATACAAGTTGCATCCACGAAAACTTCGGTGGGATCATTGGCAACATGAGTTGACTTCCACGACCTCTATTATCTGAGCCACTCGCGAATCAATTACTACCGCTTGAAAACCAGCTCAACTCAAAGCGGAGTTAGTTCGGCCGAAACCAAAGGCTCGGAGGAAGGCGATGTGAAAGATCTCACTTTCGTAAGAGTGTAGAAACATACAATGATTATCGTGAGAATGCGAGGTTCTCGAGGAGATTAAAAGAGGCACTATTCTTTCGCTGCGCTGAGATAAAGATGGACTAAGGAGAGAAGCCATAGCGATGGTGCGGGCCGCTCATGAGAAGAAAGTTGCTGAGGCCAAATCCCAGCTTGCGTCCATCACGCTTAGGGGATCATAGGCTTACTCTTGTGTTTACTCCAAGTCTTCTTCTTTTTTTTTGAATGGCACTCTTTTGTATCATCCTTTAGGGATTTGAATAAAAGTGATACAATTTTACTTTTTTATTATGATTTATTATTTCAACCATAATACTTATAGGATTTTTGGCAAACCCTCAGCCGTCAACGGATTTGATGACCCTTTACCAATTACCGTTTGAATCGGGCTAGCGTGCGGATTGTCTAAATCCGTTCCGCACGTAATGTTGCGCTAAAAGAATTAGACTCTTTTAGACTTAATGCTACGATGTTGAATCGTGAACCGTCTTTTATGTGAGGGAATAGATCACTTGGTATATGTGTTTCATGCAGACTTATCCTTACTTAGACTTGGGGCTTATGGTGTGAACAAGGCTTGGGGCTTGTGTTGTGAACAAGGCTTTTGGCTTGTGTTGTGAACAAGGCTTTAGGGCTTGCGGTGTGAACAAGGCTTTAGGGCTTGCGGTGTGAACAAGGCTTTTTAGGCTCGTGTTGTGAACGAGGCTTTAGGGCTTGTGTTGTGAACAAGGTTTTTTAGGCTCGTGTTGTGAACAAGGCTTTAGGGCTTGTGTTGTGAACAAGACTTTAAGGCTTGTGTTGTGAACAAGGCTTTAGGGCTTGTGGTGTGAACAAGACTTTTTAGGCTTGTGTTGTGAACAAGGCTTTAGGGCTTGTGGTGTAAACAAGGCTTTTTAGGCTTGTGTTGTGAACAAGGCTTTAGGGCTTGCGGTGTGAACAAGGCTTTAGGGCTTGTGTTGTGAACAAGGCTTTAGGGCTTATCATCCTATTGATCAGGGTTAATCGATAAGCTGATTGTGGTTTAAGCAAATTTGAGGACCTATCATCCTATTAAAGAGGACTGATAAGTTGGTTGCTTAAAGCTTGTTAAATTTTGAATCGGGTTTCAATAGCTTAAAAGATTCCTTGTCAAAGGAGTTACTAAGTCCAAAATTGGCTAAGTGATGGACTCAGAACGCGGGGGTTGAGACCCGCGTTTGAAACTTGAAACGTGTAGGTGAGCTTTGCGTTTTGGCTTTAGAATGCAGCGGTGAGCCTCGCGTCGGAAGATTTAAAACGAAGAGGTGAACCTCGCGTCGGGAGATTTAAAATGCAGAGGTGAGCTTCGCGTTTGTGGATAAAACGCAGAGATGAGCCTCATGTTTGGAAGCTAAACCGCCTTATCCTAGGTAGTTGTGTTTAACCGCCTTAGCTGAGGTGGTTGAAGATTTTAACTGAAGATCTTTTACTGAATCTTCGTATGAACAAACACTTTGGGTAAAAAAAACCGAAAATTTTACCAAGGGTAAAAATTACGAATCTTTTCATCCTCTTCGTGGTTTCAAGGGGTTTCGTGCTGCCGAAACTCTCCCTGAGTTTTTCCTTGTCTTGGACCTGCACGTCTTCTCCAATGGCTCCAAAGAAAGGTTCCGCGAGATTGGCGTCGTTCAAGCGACTCAGTATAGCAGCCGTAGGTCTCGAGTGGCCCATCGGCTTCGATGCCTTCTTTGTCCGCATGCTTCCTCACATCAAGGTATACTAGGGTTTCGAACACTCGTTTTGATGTGTTCAAACCCAAAATTGAACTCTGCGTTATGAACGCGGAGTTGATGTTGATGATGGAGACGCGGGGCTGACCCTCGCGTTTTATGCTTGGGCAGCGGGTGACCCTCGCGTTTTATAATTAGAGCGGGGGTGATCTTGGCGTTTACGGAGTTAGAGCGTGGGGTTGTCTGGCGTTTTATGCTTAGAATGCGGGGCTGACCCTCGCGTTTTATAATTAGAGCGGGGTTAATCCTTGCATTTTCCTCTTGGGCTATCTGAGGCTCTCTTGTAACTTTCCTTTCGGCGTTTTTATCTTCTCGTGCGTAGTTCTCTATCTTTGATAGGCGCTTTCCCTTAGACATCACTTTGGTTATTCGGGTTGGATGGACCCGCGATGTTGCCTTAGGTCTTTCTTAGAGAGCTTCCAGCGACCGGGACAATTGTGTGGAAAGAGCGATGATGATCCATCGGGAACCTTCCACCTTTAGGGACATTATTACAGATATGAATTTTGTGGCGCCAGAAGACCATGATCTAATCAAGAAGCCCGCATTCTTTTGGAGATCGTGTCGAGGCGGATGATATGGGTACAGCGAGTCAAGATGCTACATCAAGCTAATGACGCTTCCTTTTCCTTCCTAGCATGAAACGGATGTATCCGCTTTTTTATTTTCAAAGCGTCTCCTGCTGCAGGCGTTTGGACTGGGATCTAGTCGAGGAAAGGGATAGGGTGCCTGTTAGGGTTTTAACTCACCAGGCGGTTCGTCCTTTGGGGAGTGACTATAAGGTGACGGGCTTAAGACCAGGCGAGTTTCATAGAGTAAGCCCCAATCAGGAGAGGGCCACTCCGGCCAATACTTTTATTCACCGATTCATTGCTGCTCAAGGCGAGTTTCTTGCTCAAGAATTTAGGACCCCTGGATGGGTGTATTCTCCTGATGACGGATGGTGGGCTCGTATGGTAGACTTTGTTATAAATGAATTGCGAACGCCACTCACCTTATCCGGGTTAGAGATTCGATGAGGGCCCGCAGCGTATCGGCGTCATCGAACTCCTACGGTTTCTTTACCATCACGGAGAATGCGATCGATACTTGTACTTTTTCACACGGTTGGGAGTTAGGTTTTGCTCTCGAGATGTATGCGATGTCGGGTTTACCATTTGGTGAATTGTCATTATGAAACTTGTTCCTAGCACCGTGAGCTTTCTATTTTCGAGAGGAACACCCGGATGTCTATGCCACCTTACGGGAGGTGATGTGTCACTTCCATATCGTGTGCAAGAGCCGGGACTCGATCGGTGGCGTTAAACAAGCGTCTTGGGCTGAATACTTGTTTCAAAATCGCATAGCAAAATGCAGCGGTGACTTCGTCTGGGTGAGTTCCTCAAGATCTTCAATACCCAATCGTCCAGCGGTCTTTGGAAGATATCTTTCCCTGCAGTGCGAAGTTTGAGAGTTTAGTTACCAGCGGAGACTCATCTCTGATATGGCATTGTTAGCCGGTTTACGATGATGCGTTCAATGTGGTTCCTCCAAACCCATGAATCCATCTTGATCGGTGGTATACCTGCGGTTCTTTTGGCCCATGGGAGGTAGATAAGTCTTCTTTCAACTATGGTAAGTTGCATATAATATGGCTTCACGGGGCTGAGGAGTTCTTGGATGTAAAAAATTAGGTGAAGGAAGATAGCGATTAAAGACTCCTAACCCGCGTACGGTCTGCGTATACCTATTTGGTGAGTGCGGTTTGTCATGCTCGCCCTCATTAATGGCGGGGTTAGTGATGCTAACTCTTTCTTCATTCCCTTTATACAGCGGCTTGGATTACGAAAATGGGCACATTGGTACATAGTCGGGCTTCGGCGATTTTGCTAAGGGAGAATAACTATCGAGTCTTTTCTTTGTCCTCGATTTTGGTGGAGTAAAGAAGCGATGCGATTTTCATGGATGTGGCGCTGGTAACTTCACATCATTCTTGGGAGGGCATCTTTTGGTGGCTCATCACCATCGGGCACAGGTGTTTGGTCTTAAGCTTGGGTGGCCGGTGTATCATCGAGCCTTACTTGCTAGCGGTTTGCTTTCGACAATTTGGGTATGATCAACTATATGTTGGAAACCCTAACCCCAAGTTGGCCATCATTGGGAATTTGTATGAAGGAGCTCGGGCTGGTATAATTGGATGGTGGAGGCTCAATCACGGTGTTCTTGTTGCCTTCTTCCATGTTGTCATACGTTCTTGAGTTTTGCAGCTGGTAATGCTGAAGCTTGAAGTTCCGAATATGGCGTATATACTTCTGCTTGAAGGATATTAGGAGATGTCACGAATCTAAAAGAAATTGAAAAAGCAGCGCCTCAGGATCGATGAATATTTGATTTGTGAGCAGGAAGCACTCAAAGTTGGCCAAGTTCAGCGGGGAGACCACGGAGGTTAAAGCTCCTTGAGAGAAAGCGGCGGGGAAAAGGGCTCTCACCGGAAAGAGCGGCTCAATATGAGAAGAGAGGCGTCGTGAATAATGACAAGGTCACATTCTCCGCAGGCCGAAGCTTATGCAAGGAGCTATTAGATCCGCCTCAGCGTTGCATGAAGAAGAAGAGGAAATGCGGCATGCGGCGCTCTTCCTTCACCGAATGCTTCCCCAATTATCGGACATGGTGGTTAATGAAACTCGCATATTAGCATGGTATCTATGTAGAGCGATGTAATCGGCTGCGAGGATACTAACATCTTGGTGACTTTGTTATGGGCGGTCGTGGCTCCTTGAAGTCTGAGCCTCATATAATGAAACATCGGGCTACATTAAGGTCGGTGAAGGCTGAATGGTTCCAACATTGTGCGTAAGAGTTTCTCATTTGGAAGCGGACTGCAGGCCTTCGATCTTACACATGTTGGCGTAGAAGCGGAGATAACAAATCTCTCATTAGAGCCCAAGCAGAAGACATCTCGTGAGAAAACCCTTCAAAGCGAGTTTATTTGAGGCTGGCCGGGGTTGCAAGCTTATAGGAAGCGCATGATCAATCCCAAATTGAGTTGATTAACTCTGCCACCTCGAGGCGCAACTTCGGGGAGACTATTGCTAATTAGAGAGCTGAGTTAGCTGAAAAAGGAGCTCAAGCGGCTCGGGGATCAAAAGGCTGAGAGGGGCAAATCCGCAAGGTGTGTTCGTGAGGAAAAATTGAGAAAATATAAAATTGGTCTATTCTATTTGAAGAATAATGAATACAATCTCTCGAATGCAATCTCTCTCTCTAGCGACTTAGATAAAAAGAAATTACAAATTTCTCGTCGGTTGCCGATTTACAAAGAAGGAAGGGTCAGCGGAGATCTTTCTTTTATTTAAAAGCTGGGTTCTTCACGGTGGCGATAGGAGCTTGAATCTTGTATCCCGCTGACGATCCGACCGTCTTGACTTCGTGGGGCGAGGTTGAAAAATAACTTCATGAGAACAAGTTTAGAGCTCGCCGAAGTTAAGAACTCTTTGATAGAGTTGATTTTAGAAAAGGATTAGTAATCCTTTTAACCAAGAATGGTGGAGAAGAACTTGCGTGCAAGTTTGAAAGCTATGTCGAGTTGAACTCTCGGAGAGTTGATGCCAAAGAAAGGAGGTTTGATCCTTTCTTTAGGAAAAAAAATATATAATTTTTCGGTAAAACCTTAATATCTCCAAATCTAACTGGTAAAATTCAATCTCCACCATTCAGAATTAGGAACAAAGAGTGTTGAAGCTACCCTCCAAGTTTCACTCCGTCGGACCACGGATGAAGGTCCGACGACACGCTGATCACAAATGCCAGAAGAAACCGTTTCTACACGATCGCTTCGTAAAACCTCAATATCTCTAAATCAACCAGTAGAAATAAATCTTCACTATTCAGAATTAGGAACGACGAGTGTTGAGGCTGTCCTCCAAGTTTCACTCCGTCGGACCACGGATGAAGGTCCGACGACACGCTGATCACAAACCGCACGTAAGGACTTTTCTCCTTTTTTAGTTCTCGGCCAAACCCTTTCCTTCTTCACCGAGCTTCAAATTTATCTGGTTTAAGGTGTAACTCGACCCTATAATCACTCCTAAATGAGGGTTAATGGCCCCAGATCGCGGCAAAACAGCTTTGAACTGTTAAGATCGTGGTTTGAACGAAGTCAAACGCCAGGTCCGTGTTCGAAAATAGCCTCGCTTTGCTACAAGAAAACGCGAGATGAGCCTCGCTGCTACAAGAAATGCGAGTTGAGCCTCGAAGTTGCTACAAGAAAAACGCCGGAGATGGCCTCGCGCTACACAAGAAAACGCCTACCGCTACAGCGAACGGTTGCCGCCACGCTACAAGAACGCGAGCCGCAGACGCTGACGCTGTCGCTACAAGAAACCGGGTTGCCGCAGAACTGGAGCTACTACAAGAAACACGCGGGTTTGCTACAAGAACGCCGGCAGCCAGCGGTAAAACGCGAGTCGCCATTGTACACGGTCTAGCATAATAACGCGGGGTGAACCCGCTTCTTACAAGAAAACGCCGGGTTGAGCCTCTGGTTGCTACAGTAACTTTTTTACTACAGCAGTCGTGAGATTCGATAACCTTCATCGGGAGGTAAATGCCTTGGAGGTTATGGAAAAGAAGGTTTGGGCGACCGAACTTTTAAGGAAGACGCTATGGAGAGAGGCGACCGAAAGCATGAGCTAAAGCTATGGAGCTTAAGTCACGGCTTAGAGTTATTCAATTTGACGGGCCCAGAATCTTCCTAACATCAATCTTGTATCACTTTTTATTTTGTTATTGAAAATGAAGTGATACTTTTGTTCCTCCTTTTGTGCATGATATTTTGACTTATAATAATGAAAACAATTACAAATGCTAGAGGTATAATGTTAGCGTAGCATAAATGATCATTCAAGATTTGAAGCGAATGAAGTCAGTTCAATAAATCAACCCCACTTAAGCATCGCCTCAGCCTTTCTCCTAAGCTTGGCTAGGAATGAGAAAGGAGATCTTACGACCTACGGGTAATATTTCTTGAGAAACTTCCGTTAATTGGCATCATGAGAATGTCACCTTTCAAATCGATAAGTCGATAAGTCTGCTAGGATAGATCAAGCCACCACGAAGGTCCTTCCCATTGGGGTTGAATTTCCTTCGCCTTATGTGTGTCATGACATGGCGCATGGACCGCTAGGACAAGACCGCCTCTCTTGAAGATCCTTTCCTTAACCTTCTGTTGTAGGCTTTAGAAATCAGAGCTTGGTATAGCTTCGATTTGTTGTTGAGCTTGAAGTCGCTTGTAGTCTAACATTTCTAACTCCCCGCATCCGGCCATTCCAGCCATGCAGAGCTAATTTTAGGAAGGGATTTGAATTTCCAATGGTAAACGGCTTCGCACTGCATACACCAAAGAAAGGGAGTAGCTTTTGTTGGAGTTCTCACGTCGTGCGATAAGCCCACAAACAATCTCCTAACTTTTCATCCCAATCACGTCGACTTTTAGAGACGAATTTTTTTAGAAGCTACACAATGGTCTTGTTGAAAGCTTCTGCAAGACCATTGGCTGGGGAATAATATGCTATCGACGTGACACTTTGGATCGAACTTATTGCAAAATCTCCGAATCAGAGGCCGATGAATCGCGACCATTATCATGGACTATTCGCCGTGGTACGCCAAAACGATAGATGATGTGATGCCTAATAAACTTGATCCCATTCGAAGTTTTGACTTCTTTCAAGGGAATAGCCTCTGCCCACTTAGAAAAGTAATTAGTTACGGTGAAGATGAATCGATGTCCTTTGGATGTTGGTGGAGAGATAGGCCCGACAATATTCATCCCCCACGTTTCGAATGGCCATGAAGAGGATGTTGGGTGTAGATTTCCTGGTGCTTGATGGATGAAATCACCATGAATTTGGCACGCATGACATCGTTTAGCGTAATTAGCGGCATCTTCAAACATCTTTGGCCAATAATAGCCTATTCTCCATAGGTGATCTCCTAATTTACTCCCAGGTTGGTGGGCTCCACACATTCCGTCGTGGGCCTCTTTTAGGGCTTCTCTTGCCTCTTTTCGGAAAAGGCAACGGAGCAGAATTCCATCATGCAACTTACGATACAAAATCTGGGAAGCCGCATTATAATAAAAATGAAGGGCCTTCCATTTAATGGCGGCCGCTTCTTTGGAATCATCCGGCAGGATCCCATACAGGACGTAGTCTATATAAGGGAATCGCCAATCCCTTGGTTTGAGCCCAATGGAAGTTTCGCCAACAGTCTGTTCTGTTGGTCCTTCTGGACTTTCTTTTGTGACAAGTGCAGGAAAGTACAATTCATGACCTGCGACAAATATTATTGTCTCGGCCTTCGGTGGTAATGCTAGTGATGTGGCTAATGAAGCCAGAGCGTCTGCATACGCATTCCGAACTCGCGGAATATACTCTATGAAAAAGCCTTCGAACTTTCGTGCTAGTTCTAGGACCGCTGAGTGATATGGGATTAGGTCTTCGTTGCGTACTTCATACTCTCCTTGAACCTGATTCACGATGAGCTGAGAATCACCATAACACTCGAGGTATTGGATGTTGATTTCCTCGGCCAACTGCATTCCTAATAATAAAGCGTTATACTCTGCTACATTATTAGTGCATGGCTCAGCTAAGGAAAACACCCTTGGGACCACGAGACCGTTTGGGGAAATGAGTACGACCCCCACCCCAGCTGCAATTCCTCCATCTGGGTTTGCTCTAGAGGCTCCATCAAAGAATAGCTTCCATACCTGAGTAACTTCTTGAGTCATGCAAGCTTCAGTGATTTCATCTGGTAGATCTTCATACAGTTTGGAAGAGTCAGGGACCGGATGGTCTGCTAAGAAATCTGCCAAGGCTTGTCCCTTGATAGCCTTCTCGGCATAAACTTCATGTCAGACAGGAGAGAAGCATTGCCCATTTTGCTAAACGGAATTCAACGAAGAGGGCTTAGTCATGAGCACTCTCGGAGGATTTCTTGTGGAAATGACATGTATTGTTTGCCCCACCAAGTAATGTCAAGTTTTCTGGACGGCAAACATCAAGGCTAAACATTTCTTTTCCACCGTCAGACTCGGTTCGCTCCCATCATGGTTTGGTGAGGTAATAAATTGCTTGTTCGTGTCCTTGGTCATCGCTCAGGCCAGTGGCTCCAAGTGAATGGTCCATGGCCCTCACATATAATAGGAAGGGTTTTCCCGATACCGGGGCCACGAGGACTCGGTACGTGGTGAGATAGGTTTTGATTTCTTCGAATGCCTTTTGGCAACCTTCGTCCCATACAAGCGAAACCCCTTTCTTCATTAATTTGGAGAAGGGTTGGCACCGACCCGAACGATTTGATATGAATCTTCGGATGTATGCTAACTTACCTTGTAGGCCTCTGAGCTCTTTAATGGTCCTTGGTGGTGACATCTCCTGGATGGCGCGCACCTTTTCCGAATCGAGAGAAATTCCTTGGGACGTAACTATGAATCCCAGGAATTTGCCACCGGATACCCCTAGGAAGGATTTTGTGGGGTTCATCTTCAGTTGATATGTTCTCATGATGTCGAACATGGTCTTCAAGTCTGAGAGGTGGTCCTCCTTCCTTCGACTTTTCACCACAATATCATCTATGTAGCATTCGATCTTCTTACGTAGATGTTGATGAAAGATAGTATTCATCGCTCGTTGGTAAGTTGCTCCAGTGTTCTTCAACCCAAATGGCATTACAGATAGCGTATCACTCCCGCTGGTGTTCAAGGCCGTGTGCTTTGCATCTTCAGGATACATTTTGATTTGATTATATCTTGAAAATCCGTCCATGAAAGACATCCTCTCGTATCCACAGGAGTTGTCAATCATGACATCTGTGATGGGGAGTGGAAATTCATCTTTCGGACATGCCGCATTCAAATCACGAAAATCAATGCATATCCGGATCTTTCCATTCTTCTTGGGTACAATAACAATATTGGCTACCCAATCCGGGTGTTCTTCTTCTTTGATGAAACCCGTATCAATGAGCTTTTAGATTTCTACTACAATTACCTCCATAACTTTCGGACAGAACCTGCGTTGCTGTTGCTTAACAGGTTTCACATTCGGGTTGATATTGAGGCGATGCATGGCTACTTCTGTATCGAGACCAGGCATGTCTTCATAGTTCCAGGTGAAGACGTCAACGTACTCTCGGACGAGGGACACTAGGTCTTCGTTCTCATTCTGCGACAAGCTTTCACTTACGAAGATTGGTTTGGGATTGGCTTCGTCTCCCATATTTACTTGGATCACCTCATCTTCTGGCTGCTCGTTCAAGCACATATCCCACAGAACGTCAAGGCGTTTAATCCAAGGATCATTATCTGACTGAATTTAATCGTCATCTTCGTCATCTCTTGGATGACTGGCTGAGGCCATGTTTACAGTCATGCTTGCGAAAACTGATCCCACACTCACGTCGGAATTTCATGGTGATGTTCCAGATGAATGGTCCTACCCGGAGCAGTGTCCTGCTTTATCTTCTGAAAGAGGAGGTGTTGATATGTATCCTAACCCTCGTCGGGTCTTGTGATAATAATCTTGGGTTTTACCTTCAGGGACAAGGTGTCGGATCGGGGTTCGCCTCCCTTTCCCGAAGTTTAACCCCTTTGGCTTATTGAAATCGTACCCCATGTTCTTCATTATGTGACGAGCATTAAGTTCATAATAATGAAACTGAGGAGTCGCCTCGCTTTCCTCTGAACTCTCTAGTTTGAGAACTTCAGGGTCCACTTTACCAAAATAAATTGGTTTCTGATCTTTCTTTTTGGACGGGGCCATAAAGAATGTCTTCCTCACGTCCTCCATCCTTTCAAAGGTAGAGAGAGACGTTTTGAGTGGCAAGTCTAGTGATCTCTCGCCATATAGTGCATGCCATGGCTCCAATCCTGTACCTTTATCTATTTCTTTAGATGAGACATCAGACAAGTAAGCCAAATTGAAATTTTTATTAATGTACCATTCACCACTCAAGATACATCTTCTTCATTATTAAGCTTATCAGAGCCCATTACATGCAATTCCCATGGACACTCTTCTTCAGGTTCGGGTTTGACATCCGCTTCATTGCCGCTGTCGATGGTTGGTTTCGGCGATTCAGACTCCGGGGCGCCAAGATAGAAGACCGAATCAGTGTGATAACTTTCTACTCCCTTGAACGGATGCTTCTCAGCTATCGAGGTCTTGACTTCTCCTTCTTTATCGACATATTTTATTACTTGATGAAGGATTGACGGGACAATTCGATTCGCATGAATCTAAGGATGTCCTAATAGCAAATTGTAGGACGTGTCGGCATCTATGATGTAGCAAGTCACTTCTGATCTGAGATCCCCAATTTGACACTTGAGCTTAATTTTACCCAAGGGTCGTGTGCTGTTGGCATTGAAACCAAATATAGTCGTCTGGGTGGAGTTCAATCGGTACGGGATTCCCAGAACTTGCATGACCCTATATGGTATTATGCTGAGCGCAGAACCCAGATCTACTTGGACATGACTGATCTCTGAAGATTCCATGTATCCTGTGTAGTACAAGGGCCTGTCATGCTTGTGATTGATTTGCATATCTTCTTGTGTGAATGATATGCAAGGCAGACTTTTCATTGTGTGCAGACACTTAACACAAGAAAGCTCACTCATAGCTTCTGGGGACTACTGGAACTTGTGTAATGAAGCTATCTGTATCCGTTAAAGCTTCAACTAGAGAATCTCTTGTAGATTTGGACAACTTCAAGAGCTCATAAAGAGTGATTCTGGCGGGAATGTTAGCCAACTGTGCCAAAACATCAAAGCGGAACAGTCTTCCTGATGTTCCTGCTTCTTGTTGTAGAAGGTTTTTATTATATCGAACCTCCTTTTATTTCCCCTTATCAACTGGCTTTTTAGGGATGGAGCCCCCTGCCTCCTCGATTTGCTCCCTAGATTCCTGAGCAATTTGATCATACTTTTTCAAGTATGTCTTCCCTGACCTCGTGCCTGCTCTTGGGTCCATTTCTTGGTTAGCAGCCAAAATAGTCTCCTCTTTCTCTGAATCGGTGAGAGGGACCAAATAAGTATCATCTTTATTTACGGATGGACTAATCATGTTGGAAGCTTTAGCCTTATTCTTCTTCTTTTTTGACGATGTCTCCGTCCATTGTTGATCTTTAACCAGGTCAGGATAGACCCATATTACTTCTCCATTTGAAATGGTAGGGGGTACCAGTCCTCTACCTTCTTGACCATGTTGATCGACATTCTTCAAACGTAGCTCTCCTTTTGGAATGGGGGTAGCCCCATTAGGAGTCATTACGGGTGAGAAGTCTCCGAACTGAACCGATGTCATATTAGTAGACACGGTCTTCTGTTCTGGTTTCAGCTTGAGCACCTCGGCATCAACCAGTGCTTGTAGAATGTCTTTAAAGATGTAGCACTTCTTCGTCGGATGTCCCAACATCTGTGATATCGGCGATGGTGGGATCATCCACCTTCCACCTTCTTGAGGCCTCTTTGCTTAAGGAGCTTCAACTTGTTGTTCTTCCGAAGCAGCTGGAATAGAGTATCGACATGCTCTTCTTTGAAAGAATATTGCTTAGGTGGTCTTGGCTGACTCGACGGCTTACCTTGCTTTGCCGCGAGATCGAACACTAGTATCGCTAAAGATGAATATCTTTCCTCCTTGGCCAGGGGCATTATCTTGACTCGCGCGCCGACCGTTTTGTCTTCCGCTTCTTCAGCTTTGATTCGTGCAACAATCTCTTCCGCATGTTCCCCCTGGGATACCAATTGCTTCCAGGAATGGCACTCTGCAACCCCCATCTGAGCCAAAATATGGGTCCCAGTTATGCCGATGTGTTTCCACCAGAGTGGTTTGTGTCATCCCTGCTGGGCATCGCAATGCCATACTCCGGAATCTTTTCACAAAAGCCTTTATCGATTCCCCTGGCTTTTGTTTAGTGGCGAGGAGAGTAGGGACGGATACTTCAGTGTCATTTCGAAGAACCTAGCTAAAAATAGCCTTTCCAAATCTACCCACTTCCGAATGGATCCCAGTGCCCATGAACCATTCAAAGCGGCGCCTTGAGAGTGCGATAAATAGGCGGATCGAGAATAGCATCGTTCGAAATCACATCTCCAGTTTGTGACTTGAAGTAGTAAACATGCTGATTTGGCGAACCTGTGCCATAAAAAGCTTGTAGAGTCGGGGCTTTAAACTTTGGAGGGTAGGGCGCTGCATCCCACTCCGCAGGATATGGCCTCACAACCCCCTCGTCTTGAAGCTCACTCCTATTAGCTTATAGCTGCTAAGACGAAGCTTCAATTCATTCATTTTGGCCGATTGAAGATTTGATTCGTTCTCGGTCCCTTTCTCCCCTTCGAATGAAGAATCTATACGGTGAGTTTCTTGATCGGAGGATTCACCCATCTTTTCCTTCTGTTTTGAAGATTGATCCTTCTTTCGTGATGATTCCGGTTGAGGTATTGGACCGACCATGTGAGCTTGAGCCCTATCTGTAACAACTTGGGCTACCATGTCTCTAAGTTGGTCAATGGTCTATTGTTGTGACCGCATAGCTTCCTGCGTCATTGCCTGGTATTCTTCAAGCTTCTTCTTGAGATCTTCGGTATTCTCAGTTGTATAAGCAATGCTCTCATGTTCCATAAAAGAGCTGGAAGACTGAGATTCTGCAATGGCTGAGTGCTCATCTTCAGGTTCTAATCCTCGCCACCGATAATTGACGTATAACTCCTCGTCGTTCGAGTGCCGGTAAATTCCTTTAATTTATCGAGATTTCCTTAACACTTGGAGGGCGATTAGTTTTTGATTCATCTGAACTGGAAGGTAATGACATTCCTCTATCAACCACATTGATGGTGACTTCAGATATTCACCGAGGTTTTCCTCCCGTGGAATCACCTCTTCCAGAAAGATGATTTTCCTTTACCAATCGGATATTATCGTCGACAACACATGTGGATTTGAAAGGATGTCTTTATGGATGGCTTTTTAGGGATACAATCAGAT
>WHSE01000218.1:0-36092 GCA_012295165.1 Asparagus setaceus
CGTATACGCCCCAAATGGCGAAACTCGCGGGTCCACCCGCACTGCTGAAGATGAGCAATGGATAGCCTTTTCATCAAAGCAAAAGTCAAAGGAAGGCAAAGGCATGCCATGCTACTTCCGCAATTTTGGAGGGAGATGACGAACAGGTGGTAACATTCCAGCTGTCCGAAGGGGAGCCTGAAGCCCACGCCACCAGGAGCGGACACGAGTACAAGTATAAGTACCCGGAAATTCGACCCAAATGCCAAGACGCTGTCAGAGTTGGGGTACCAACAACACCCCTCACTCGCACTGAAAAGGCGAAAGATAAACAGCCACAAGAAGTTCAGCTCCGGCAAAGCCTCGTCAATCACCCGATTAGACAAACCGAAGCTCCAACTCCCCATATCTTGATGTAATGGCACACTATTAATATTCCCGCAAGGATCAACTTTACGAGCTGTTGCGGTTGTCGAAAGAGACAAGAGAAGCCCTTCAGAAGCCCTCGCCGATTCGAAGTCTTCCTCGCCCTGATTAGGGCCAAGTCCGTAAGAGTCACCAAAGAATGCAACCTTCAAACACCTCCCCGCATCACTTTTACAAAGGAGGATATGCAGACGAGGAATTCCAAGCACGATAGGCCGCTATACTTCACCGGTATATTGGCTCTTAGTGATAACCGGATCCAAGTCGATCCGGGTTCACGTGGAGCATCATGCCCTCGCTACCATGTATCTCAGAGGCAATAAAATTGCCGTAATCCCCGCACGTTAACTCGACAAGCAAGAGAGCCTAAGGGTTCATCCGAGTGAAGTCGCCCACCCGAGGGTTAAGTTCACCGAATATCACTTGACTTTACGTATAGACAAAAGTGCCGATATCTCTCAAACCGAAGGAATTGGGCAAATGACCGAGTAAACCGAACCCTTCGGTAGGTTGGTTGGCTCCGCCTCGCCGAGATAGTCGATTTTCATATAATCGGCCCAATTCGACATACGGTTTGAAAGTTACGACCCGTTCTTCGTAGCATATGAGGAAGTTCGCCAAGTAGCGAAGCCCTTCATTCAGACGAGGGTCGCCCTTCAGGCGAGGTTCGCCAAGCAGCGAAGCTCGACATTCAACCGAGGTTCGCCAAGCAGCGAAGCTCGACATTCAGGCGAGGTTCGCCAAGCAGCGAAGCTCGACATTCAACCGAGGTTCGCCAAGCAGCGAAGCTCGACATTCAGGCGAGGTTCGCCAAGCAAATGCTCGATATCCGACGCAGGTTCGCCGCTGCCGGCTCTTCACTCGACCGAGGTTCGCCAGCGCGAAGCTTCATTCAGACGAGGCTCGCCCACAATAGTGGTTTGACGAGGTTCGCCTTCAGCCAAGCGGCTCACCAACCTGCTTGCATGCCGAGCCCGCCAAAGACCAGCCTGCCTCAGGATTCGCCACCCCGCCTTGAAGAAGGCCCTGGCTCGGGCCATGCACCTTGCCGCCCTGCATGCCAGAGCCTGCCTAAAGACAAAGAGCTCGCGCCGTAGCTGGAGCTCGCCCGAACTTGTGCTTGAGCTTGCCTCTACACCAGACTCGGCCATCCATACTGTTCGCCGCAGAGTCGCCAGCTCGCCTGCAGAGTCGCCAGCTCACCCGCATGCTTGAAGCTCGCCTTGCATAAGGCAAGCTCGCCCGCAGGCTTCCCAAGACTGCCCACTTGCAGCATGGGAGATGTCACATCCCATAGTGGTCACATCCCACAGAGGGCATGGTTCCCCTCACAGTGGTCACATCCCACTTGGGGTATGGTCTTCAACTGGGCATGGCCATATCCCACAAATCGGGAAGTGGCCATGCCTCTCTTGCCTTATTTATAAGCCACCATCTCCACATGAGAGGAGGTCGGCATATATTTTAGGGAGGTCTTAATCAATTCTCAGATCCGAGGCTCTTGAGCTCTTTGCAAACTCTTGCATCGTAGCCTTATCCGAACTCTCAACCACGCTGGAGCTTCTACTGCGTGCATTGAAGCTCGGCCGCAACGTCTATCGGATCGTCCAAGGGAAGCAAACTCTCGATTCGAGCATCGAGGGAGGCTGCCCTACCGCCAACACTAACCCATCGCTAAACAAGAAGGGCCTTCCCTTCGCTTCTGTTGTAAAAGAGACCTATTCTTGATTGTAAGCAAACCATTCAAACAATAAAACTGAGAGATTTTTACACCAAACAATGACTGACAACAGGACCATTATCTCTTCAGGACAATCTGCTCCTAAGACCCATTCCAAGATATGACATGATGCTTAACAAACTTTGATCACATCACTTGTCTTGACCAATCTCAACGGAACGGCTTCAGCCCACTTTGAGAAATACTTGTAGGCATCAAAAATTGCTGAAGAACCTCAAATATGACTAAATTATGAGAAGATCGAAGGACAACATCGTCGAAATCTCAAGAAGTCAACACATAAGAAGATTGTGTCTCGCTACAGTGCGAGACACTGGTTTGTGCCTCGCCATGAGCGAGACACTTGTTCATGTCTCGCTGATAGCGAGACACTTGTGTGTGTCTCGCTACGAGCGAGACACTTTGATGTGCCTCGCTACTAGCGAGACACTTGATGTGTCTCGTGTGCCTCGCCACGAGCGAGACACCTTGATGTGTCTCGCAACTAGCGAGGCACTTACTTGTGTCTCGCCAAATGCGAGACACCCAGAATACTTAAACGGGCTCTTGAAGGGTCTAAATCAATGCTGATGGGGCCCACTTGACTTTATCAACGCAGAGAGACGTTCAGATATTTTAATGGGCGGTTATACGCTGAAAATACGCCCACTAGGCGTGATTTTAGGGCATTTAATCGTGCCTTAAAAGCAGCGAAACCGTTACAACAACCGAAGGGATCACACTGCCCTCGCCGCCAGCGAGGTACTTTATACCGCCGGCCAGCTGAGGCGGCAGCCGACATCGCCGCCACGAGCGAAAGCAGATAGCGCGAGGCAGCTCGAGCTGCCGCGCTAACTGCAAATGTGGAGCACTTATGACTTGTTTCTTCAGAGGGCACGTTTCCCAAGGACTATAAATACCCCCCTACATCCACTTGGGCAGGGGATCGGCATTTGGCAATCAGAGATCAAACAAAATCGAGCTTTTGTAAGAGAGAGAGAGAATCCAAGCTTCCAAAGTTCAAGAACACGGTCCAAACGGAGATTCCTCGAGATTAAGCTTTGCCTTAATTTGGGAAGAGTAGATATCTTACTTTGCTAAGATATTTACTCAGTTCTTGTTTCCTATAAGCATCAACTAAACCCGCCGATTCGACGATCACAGACGTGGTCCACGGATTACGGCCCCCAAGAAAAGTCCCACAAAAAAGAGATCTACACTTGTAGTATCTTTTGTTCGAGTTTGTAAGAAAGTTATCTAAATTCTTTGTAACTGAGAATAAAAGTGTAATTTTCTCAAGTTTTGCAATGGAATCAACTTTCGACCCAAACACATGGCTACCACAGTGGGAGCTAACGGTCTCGAGCCCGAGATCGTTGTGTCGCAGCCTTAAATATCAAGCCCACCTCATGGTCGATGGATCGATTATTTCTTCGATCAAGCCAAGTTCGAGGAATATCTCTCCTCTTCTCATCAAAGTCCTCCTCACCTCAAGCATCGGAGGATTTCATCTCCAAAGAAGGAGGTTCGCTCGCTGATGCGAACGAATCTCTAAACGGAGGCGATTTCCGACAACAACACCCCGGGATCTCAAAGCCGAGCTGTTCAAGTTGACTCTTTAAGAAGGAGTCATTCAACAAGATCTCAACCGCTTGACGAAGAGGGCTCGCCAAGACAACAAGCCAAAGATGGCCCACAACTTGCTAAGGCCATGGAATCACCGCACGAGTTCATTACAACATGAACTCACGGGATCGAGAGGCGCCAAGTTATGATGCCTCAACTTCAAGCCCCAACACTCCTCCCAAGGAAGAATGGGTTCTCGCCAAAAGGACCCGATTGAAGGAAGGAGCGCCTAAAAGCGCTGCACGCTGCTGCTCATGCACGCGCTATTGTTCGCAAGGCACAAGAGTCAAAATCAACCAAGGAATCACTCAAAATCACAAAATTTGGTTCCAAAGTCGACGCCAAGAGTCTCGCCTTCGGCCGCAGTCTTCGCACCAGATTACCAGCCGCCGCACTAGCGAGACAGTTAAGCCGCTTCGCCAACAGGTAAACCGCTCGCAACAGACAGCAGAATCGCCGCCAGGTAGGCGCTTTCCATGCCTTAGCGAAAATGCACATTTCCTCCTCTTCTTCCGGCCACTTCCATATATAACACCGAAACTTGAATCCTTCAAGGTTTAGTCGTTCGGTCCCAAAGCCAAAGCTCGAAGAAACATTCAACTCCACAACAATGTCCCGAGCAAGTGGACAAATTTCAGCTTCTAAAGTTTCTATCGCATCTCGCTTGAGCATCCCTAAGGGGTCCACGAGGTCTACTAAAGGGAAACAAAGTGACTCGGAAGTCACAAAAATGATCAAACCCTTATAATTCATGCCAAGACAACTTCGATGATGAAGTTAAACATCAAAGTTGTCTCCCGTGTCAAATGGCCGACGCCCAAAAGAAAACGGTCCTCCGCCTTGGCAACGCTATACTTGGGGTGAAAGTACAACACAACCATATCAACTATGCCATCAGTCGAGGTGTAACACAAGAAAGAGAACGATTGATGAAATAAATTGTTCTTGTTCGTGTGCACAATTAATCAAGACGCTATTGTCGATGTGCCCGTTCAATCAAATGCTCAACCACAAAGAGCTTCAAGATTCGAGGCTTTTGCCGACGGAAGATTTGAAGACCGAGTCAAGACGACTCAAGAAAGAGAAAATCACCATCCATCCGATGAATCAAGTTACTATTAACATGGTAAACAAAGGAAAGCACCGCGATTGATGAAGATCCGCACTTCACCTCGAGGAAAGGTCGGTCTCGATTTCCCGAGAATGTCCCGATTGTAATTGGCGCTACGACGCATTGACTATAGAAGAATGCATGAAGGAGATTCATCCAAGATGAAATTTCCGACCGCCAAGAATAGCTTCGACGATATCGCTTCAAGTATGAGTCGCCACCATAGGGAGGCTTTTACCATTACCTCGGCGTCCCGCTCAAATGTTACAAGAAGCCTTAGCAAGCAAGAAGAGAGCTTAAGGAAATGAGAACAGAGATGGAGCTAGCTATGCAACGATGAGGGAATTGCAAACCCATACGGCTGCACAACCTGGTCTAGTCAATGTACCGATCTAGTCAACGTACCGATCTAGTCAACAGGTAAAGCTATCAATCTTGATACCCATAATGTCAAGACGTTGATTCGGAGATAGATGAACACATTTATGCCGATAAACCTCCTAAGAAAAAGGTGTTCTACCCAAGGCGAAGTATTCCAATTCCTCTTACTAGGAATCATCCAAAACAAGCCGAGGATGAAAATGAAAAGATGAAGGAGCTTGAAGGCAAAATTAATGCTTTAATGATCGCCAGAGGTTAAGAAGACCTAATTCCGGTCCATATCCGAGAGAGGGATTCAATCCCTACCCACCAAATTCAGCTTTGATTAATTTCACACCTTTGACGGAGGGGTTCGCCACACAAAGACTTGATCTATTTCAAATCTCACTTGGGGTGATCTCGAAATGAGCCTTTGATGATTCGCTATTCATTTTATTCTTCGGAGTCAGCTGATTGGTATCAAGACTCAAAGCCGGAGCATTAACCGTTGGAACGACATGGAAAGCTCTTTTCTCAAGAATTTCTTTGATGATGACACGTAGTTTCCATTGAACTCTCCTAGATGAGAAACAAAAGGTGGGGAGACAATTGACACCTTCGCTTCCGCAATAAAGCTATGAATTGCAGAGATCCACCATCAAGAGTTCATATTGAAGACTTGCCACAACAATCTTTCTATAGAATTGTTGGAAGTCATGGGGTTTACACCACCAACCACTTGGAAGGAATTGAAACTCAATGGTGAAGAAGCTGAACGGTTCATCGAGAAAGAAGAATGAGAGAGGTGAACCCACAACGTTCCCTCAAAGTCAATTTTGTGCCTCGTGGCAAAGGAAAGGCATAGCTAATGCCATGAAGCAAATCGCATTCCAACAAAGAACAACAAGCTTCAACAAAGAAGAACCGCAATTGAGGTTTCAACAAAACCTCAAGAATTGCGTAAGCTCCTGATGCTAGGTTCCAAAAGAGCTATACTTTCAAAGAGGAAGAAGTGCCAATTATCTTCAAATACCTCGATAACAACAAGATCAAATTGCCTCCAATCACAAATCAAGAAGAGGCTAACAAGACCTCGATCCCAAGCACCGCGGCGCATTCACGTATGGGTCCATCATCCCACCAAGAGTTGTTTTGTTCTTAAAGACAAAATTCAAGCTCTAATCGACGCGGAATCATAACTAAGAAGGAGAAGAAAGTTGGTTCAAATATGGTGGCCATCAACTTTGATCTCTACTACCCATGCCATATTTACGTAAGATTGTCCCCGAGGTTAAAGTCAAAACGGTCAATGATGATCCACATGGGCAACGCCGTAAAGGGTTGGTATCATACACGCCCTAATGGCTAAGTACTTTGATTCATCCAGATCTTATTCAAGATGAGCAATGGACGGGTCTTCTTCAACACGGAAGTCCAAGCGAAAGGCAAGCTCTCAGGCTCATATTTCGCAATTCCTAAGAGGGTGACGAAAAGCTCCAATTCTTTCATTATCCGAAATGAACATGAAGTTCTCGTGATGTATAGTAACCCGCCTTATGCTACCGTATGGGCATAAATTCATATCAATACCCCGAGAATTCGACCAATGCCAAAACTCTAACGGAATGGCAATGACTCCACCAACACAACTCGAAGTCAAGAACAACAGAAGTAGCCAAAGAGGATACAACCTGAAAGATAAACAAATTTCAAGAGGTGCAAGTCCCGAAAGTCCCGATTTAATCATCCGATTAGAGGGACAAACCGAAGTTCCGCTCATCATATCGC
Source organism: Asparagus setaceus (assembly GCA_012295165.1). Lineage (NCBI taxonomy): Eukaryota > Viridiplantae > Streptophyta > Magnoliopsida > Asparagales > Asparagaceae > Asparagus > Asparagus setaceus. Next base: position 7,011 of record WHSE01000218.1, read on the forward strand.
TTCGACGTATGACCCAGGGCCAACATTCCAACAGGATAACTCTTTATGAGTTACTACGCCTTTCTAAAGAGACTAGAGAAGCCTTACAGAAGCGCAATGATTCAAGCTTTTATCACTCAAGTCAAGCTGTTCCGAGAAGACCGAACACCGCAACTTGGCAAGAACACATTTCCTTGCATAACCTTTACCCGAGAGGATATGCAGAAAAATTCAAGCATGACAGCCATTATACTTCACCGGGTACATTGGCTCGATTGCCGCCAATGATTCAAGTTGATCCCGATCCGCAGCAAGATGCCACCCTTGATGTATCATCTTGGAATCCCTAGCAAGTTGGCTTCTACAGCACGGGATTTATGGATTTAATACCGGCCTCCGCACCTTTGGGTAAAATCCTGATAAAGTGCCGCTTGGAGATCTCAAATCGGTTACATGTTATGTAATCGATGCAGACTTCAGATAATCTACTATTGGGTCGAATTTTGGATCCACGGTAGCCTTATAGTCCCATCCACATTACATCGCTTGAAGTATGTCGACACCGATAATGTGGTCAAGACTGGTCGCGATAAGCAACCATTTAAGGGTTAGAAAATTATTTTATCGACTCTCTTTGTATGGTGTCAATCCGACATCAACCATCGCCCGTGGTACCTGACAGCCGTAATGAAGCCGATATCGGAGTCGGCCTCGACACGATGGAAACTTTGTATTTAATGACATCGAACCTCTTGTAATCGATCTTGACGGAGCTGAATCGCCGAGAAAGTTGTAACCGGCACCTTGCCGATGAACATATAATAAATGACGATTTAGAGTATGTACATAGTGTTGATACCGTAATGCGTATTGTACGATCATGATGTGCATGTACCGCCTTCGCCATTGAACTGTGAAGAAATGCCTTCAAAGTTCGACGATCAACATTCCTCCTTCCTTTGAAAGATGCAAAGCAAACAATCTTTGAAAAGGAAGAAAATCTCCACCACAAGATTATTGTGAGGAATCAAGATAGCAACGACGATCCGCAAACATTTTTCCAAATATAGCTCAAGCGCATTCATTACATGAAGAAAGATATAACTTCGCACACGCCCCGGTCTTGGCTTCGACGCTGTGTTCGATTCCGCCAATCTCTCATGTTCAAGGGAAAGCCCGATCGTATTATGAATATAAAAGGGTCCGGCTATGTTTCTTCATCCTCCGACTAATGCCGCTGGCAAATTGATGATCATGACACTCCGATTCTTCACCGATTCGATTTTAGTCTTGGTGAAGTGTTCAAGGGCTAATGTCCAATATGACCACAATAAGTCCCGCATACCAAGAAGATGATTATTTACCGTAATGGGAAGACCCTTGACTTTCCATCCAATGTTCAGCCGAGATAGGTTTGAACAAAGAGAACCGCCACCAAGATGCAGTTGTTCAAGCTAATATGGGTGATGAAGATAACCAAACCCATATTCGTGGAGTGGTAGTCTTCCTCCGTAAGAAAAAGAGGAATTGATTTTCTTATTCGGGAATATATTGATGTATTCCCGAATTATGAAGACATGCCCGGCTTGATCCGTATAGCAGCAGCATCGACTTAATATCGCCGTAATCTAAACCCGTGAAACAACAACAAGATTTCGGCCCGCAAATTATGGAAGCGATCAGAATGGGTTAAGAAGCTCATAAAATCGGCTTTATCGTGGAAGAGCAACATCCGTGGGTCGCAAATATTGTTCCCGCTTCTAAAAAGAATGGGACAATTAGAGTTTGCATCGATTTCGTGAGATCTAAACTTGGCATGCCCTAAAGATGACTTTCCACTCCCCATCACGCATCATCATAGATAATACGCAGGGGTTTGAAAGAATGTCATTTATGGACGGATTCTCTCGATATAATCAAATCAAGATGCATCCCGACGATGAGAAACATACTCATTTCGGACGCTCTCTGATCTTTTGTTATACCGCTATGCCCTTTGGTCCAAGAACGCAGAGAGCTACTTATCAACCGCAATGACAAATATTTTGAAGATCATCTAAGAAAGACCGTCAATGCTATGTTGACGATTTAGTAGTGAAAAGCCGAGATAAGAGCCATCATATTAAAGATCTCGTGACGGTATTTGAACTTATGGGTCATCAATTGAAGATGAATCCAACTAAGTCATTCCTAGGAATGGCCGTAAATTCCTTGGTTTTGCGCCACGCCAAAGGGAATTCATATTGATCCGCATAAGGTGAAGGCGATACGAGTTACAACCCCAAGAATCTCAAAGAACTCGAGGGTTGCAAGGGAGATTGGCTTACATAAGACGGTTTATTTCAACCTGCCGCGTCACCGCTCTCCAAGCTAGCCAAGAAGGGTGTTTCATTCGCTTGGGATGCTTGTCGAAGGCTTTGAAGATATTAAAATATATCTATCAAATCCTCCCCGTTTCGCCGCGACCAAATCGAAGGCCGCTCTTGATTTATGTCGAGCGACCAACCATTCATTAAGTGCTTTATTAGCACAAGATGATGATAACGGTCACGTAACAAGCAAGATATTATTTAAGCTCCGACAATGGTGGAGCTAATCTCGATATCCCGATATCCGAAAGAATGCCTAGCTTTGGTATTTGCACTCCGTGCGCCATTACCCGGTTGGACAGACGATACATGTCATCTCGATGTTAACCCAATTCGAAATTCATGACACAACCAAATTTCTTTGAATTGGCGATTAGCTAGATGGGCATTACTCCTTTCGCACGACATCCACTTCAAACAGCAGGTCGGTGAAGGGACAAGCGATTTGTGATCTTCTAGCCACGCCGACGGCCGATAAAGCTATACTTTATGAAGATTTACCCGACGTAAACCTATGAGGTCAATCACACTTCTCATGAATATGTGTGGCAATTATACTGACTCGAGCGCCCCGCCAAGAACCAATGTGGCGAGTGCTCCCGGATGTTCTAAGATTTCGGAGTCGGAGTTGTCTTAGTTTCCTGAGAAACACGCGATGCCTCGAGCTTATTCACCGACCGAACTGCTCTAATAATGTGGCCGTACAATGCATTACTTATTGACTCCGCCATGAAGAGCCGGGGTCAATATCTCGCTGCTCGAGATTCTCAACTCATAGTTAAGCAAATTGCGGAGACTATGAAGTTAGAAATCGGATTTGATCCCATATCATGAAGCTGCAATAGAGATGGCGTAATCATTCAAAAGTTTCTTCATCGAATATATACCACCTTCGTAACGCTTTATGCCGATGCATTGGCAAGATCGGCCGCTTTTATGCGCAACCCTCAAACGTAACAATTCACACGTGGAGGACACACCAACTTTTCATACCGTAATATATTTTGGATGTCAAGGAAACACATGCTACTTCAACAGACTCAACTTCGAGATTGGCGCTTTCCTATTATAGATTATGTCTTACACGGTATTTTACCTAAGATATAAAAGAAAGGGAATCTATCCGAAGAAGAGCACCGATTCTACTACAACGCAAAGATCTCGAACACTTTATCGCCGCATATGATGGATTGTTATCCGATGTCTTTCACCAAGGAAGCGAAGAGGCACTTAAAGAAGCACATGACGATTCTTGGGCGATCAACCCGGTCCTAAGCCGAGATAGACTAAGAAGGTTAGGCTATTATTGGTCAACCATGATTAGAGATGCAATTGAATATGCGACGATGTCATGCGCGGTCAAATACATGCAAATTACATGCATCGCCACCGTAAGATCTCGCCGACCACTACTTCTTGGTTGGAAACATGGGGAATGGATGGTAGGACCCATATTTCCGCCGAAAAGGTGATCGCTTATTTTGGCAATTACCGACTACTTCTAAAGTCAAGCAATTCCACTCAAAGAAGTCAAACGAGTATCGCTATCAATTCATTAAACACCATATTATCTATCGATATGGTGTTCCGAGACTAATTGTGCATGACAATGGTCCTCGCTCATCAAGAACGCTTCACGATTCTCGCAAGTTCGTAATACAAGACATTTCATTCACAAGCCTATAATCCCACCGCAAATGGTTTAGTCAAGCCTTTAATAAACTATCATCAAAATCTTAGCAAAGCTAGTCAAAACCAATAAACGCTGATTGATGATAAGCTTGGTGAAGCTCTTTGGGCATATCGACTACATACCAACATCGACAGATTCACACCATATTCCTTAGTATACCTGATGTGAAGTCGCTTTTGCCTTTAGAGATACAAATTCACACTTCGTATTTGGCGATAGGGATGACAAGTTTAATTAGCAACATCAAAAGCCGCCTTGAAGAGCTTGAGGTGTTAGACGAGAACGCTGGGAGCTCAACAACGATTGAGCTATACCAAGCCGTAATTTCCAAAGCCTTTAACAAGAAAGTCCGCCATCGGAGTTTCAAGGAAGGAGATTTGGTACCGTCCGCCAATCGATGATTCTCAATTCCAAGAAGAAAGGCAAATTCAATTTCAAATGGGAAGGACCGCTTATAATTGATACGGCTCACTCAAATGGAGCATATCGCTTGATCACTCAAGATGGTGACAAGTTAATGATGCCAATTAACTAAAGTTCTCAAGATATATTATCCCTAATATATCTGTGATAATCCGCTGCAGTGATTGAATGATTTGACTTGTGAACAAATACATTCATTAAGCTCTCATTCGGCCGAAAATCTTAAATGATTGAAGCCACCGATAATATTAACACCTATTATTAACTTTTCATGAAACAGGTTCGCTACCAAGAGAAGACAACAAAGGGTCTGCTTTTCGCACATTTCCAAGAGAAACACAATACGTATCTGCTTTCGCCCCAAGAGAAGACACAACGGGTTCGCTACCCAAGAGAAAAACACACAATGGGTTCGCTACCAAGAGAAGACACAACGGGTTCGTTGCCCAAGAGAAGACACACCCAAAAGTTTATGTATTTATTACATAGCCGATTATATTAAATCTACTCATTTATGTAGTAGGTGTTATTCCCGCCCTAAATCGAATAAGTCGTCAGCCTAACACACCGGTAGTCAATTCCTGATAATTGATAAAGCCTACGATTCAATATATAGTACAAAGTCCGAGAGAATTTATTCTTTAGCACAACGCTATATGTAGAACGGACTTAGATAATCTACATGCTAGCCCAATTCAAACAGTAATTGGTAAAGGCATATCAAACCGCTGATGGTCGAGGGTTTGCCAAAAATCCTATTAAGGTTATATCCATTCGCTCAAAGCAGAATAAAGAACGAATAAAAGTTGACAAAAGTAAATTTTATTTCATAAATGATGGGTTTAAAATACATTGTTAAACAAAGATCAAAAGTGTCCTATGGGGAGAATTGACAAGGCGGATCTCGTTTTTCCACCAAAGCTCACCGGTATTCTTGTTCCAATTCCTTCTCGAGAAGGACTCTAGAAGCATCATTAATAGTTAGAAGTTGAATGATCTTTCGATCCAGCCAACAGATCTCTCATCGGATGCCTTCAATTGTTCTGCTAATTTTGAGCGAAGTCTTCTCTCGAAGCCGCCAAGTCGATCTTCAAAAGAGTGTGAGCCTCTTCAAAGATCTTCCAAAGCCTTCTTCAGCGAAAGCAATTTCAAGATCTTCATCGAACGGATCAATTTGGCATTGACCTCATTCCGCCTATGCAGTGGCCCTTTATGCCTCAGATTGGCTTGCACTTGTTGTAGCTCTTCTTCACAGCTCTTTAACCTCTCGAAGCTTGCATGATGGATTCAACCCGAAGAGATGTAAGAAGAAGCACCTTCGACCGTAGTTTCAAGCTCTCCTAATTTTGCTCTAATTGAGCTAAGTCTTCGTGATAGAGTCCGCAATCGTAAAAGCCCTTCTTATGGACTTACACGCCGATCAAGAAGCCGCTTGAAAGAACTAAGAGAGAAGCCCTGATTCGATAACATTCTTCAAGAGAAAGATGAACCTTCGAGTTCGCTTATCACCGCTTTCTCCGATCATCATCCGACATCAACGCTTTGATCGTGGTCATACAATAATCAAGAAGGCGCCAGAAGAAGAAATGTTAGTTTTTTAAGTCTTACATGCTTGAACTTTCATGAGAAACAAAATTGGAAGATATACCGACACGGCTAGAAGATCCTCCGAAGTGTTGTTTCTACACTCATCAATTCCTTTTGGGAACCACCGGGTTGATTCAATTTCAGTTGATAGCCGTGGTCCCGGGTGAATAATAGGCCTTCAATTTGAGTTGTTTGCTCCATAGTTGGTTGTTCTGGAACCACCAAACCGATTCAGTTCTATTGAGTAGTTGGTGGTCCAAAGTTGAACAAACACTCTGCAACAAGGGATACAATGATGGACTCAAGAGGAGAACAAGGGGTTGAATCTCCAAATACGAGACCCAGAGTTCTTCTACAAGAGTAGTAATGAGTCCTACAGTGAGAAAACCATTAAGTGTCAATTATCCATTAAAAAAAACCGACAAGACTTGGACGATAAGACACGCACCGGTAAGAGCTAGCTTCTACAAAGATTCCTTCTCGAGTAGATTCCGATAGCATCTCGTAAATCGATGTGGATCAAATTCAGAGAAAGAGATCATTTGAGCTGCTTTGTTCAAATGACCCTCGAATTCTCTTCATGTGCGGGTCGCTGCCTCTCGCTTCCTCACGGACATCAACAATACGCCTGGTGTTAGTATACACATATCTATATATATGAGAATCATAATAACATATATGTACATACCAAGAGCCTGCCCGCGGGTTCGTGATTTATCAAGCTCTCCACCAAGCCGCTTTCCTCAATCTCTTCATCATCAGCAGCTACAGTAGGTTAGTGCTTCAATTCAATGAAGGGAGAACAAAAGTAAAGTTCAAATCTCATACCGTGAGTTGTTTCAGTCGGTTAACGCTATGCCATTTCTTGAATTTTTCTAAAAGAATATGAAGCGCTGCTAGCAATAAGTGGAGGAACCAATTCACTTTTCATGATTCTAAGTCGCCATCCGTGATGAAATGGTCGTGACTCAAGACACCTTCGTAAACCGGCGGGACGCCAATGTCACGGTAGTGGTATCTTGAATATCCCGATCCATAGCTTCGTGTTGGATCATCATAAGTGAACACTTGGAGGAGAAGGTTCACCGAACCTCGCTTCTTCGTGATAAGAAAAAATGGAATAATTAATAATCATAGATGAAATGGTAAAGTCCGAGATGATGAATACGAAGTCATACCTTTCTTCCGAAGGAAAATCGTCTATCGCCTTTAGAGTTGGTGATTTTGGGGATTTCGACGATGAGGCCTATGTACGACCTTCTTCAGACGCATTATTGCCCCGCGATAGAAGGGAGTATGAACGGCGGTGATGGACGAGCCCTCGAGTATAAGCTCTCGCTACTTCTTCTTTCTACCTTCTTCTTTCCCTCGCCTCACCGCCATCCCGGATAGTAAGAACGACCTTCTCGGCAGGCCGCTTCAAAGGACGCTTCGGAGGTGGAACACGAAGAGGGTTTGACGGTACATCTCTTCGAACCGAGAGCGGCGAGGCGATGGCACTACAACTTCCCCGACTCGACCTTCACGAACGAATAGCCTTTCTTCTTCTAAGTGTGGATCAGATAATCAAATTCTCTTCTTCACTCTTCTTGGGTGACCTTCTTCTTGCCTTTGATTTCTTTGAAGGACGAGCTCGCTTGGGGAAGCACGGTTGGTGTAGGCTCTCGCTATGTTCTACTCCGTGGAGCATTAGCCGCAATGAGCCATTTGCAGATAGAAAAGTCATTCAAGCTTCGCGGCAGCAGGGAGATCAACTTGCATCGGTACCGCTATGTTCCAATACCGTGCTGGCACCGCCAATAAGACCTCCATGAGTCTTCATTCCCGATTTGGATTCCTCATGTAGATTTGATCATAGCCGAATTGATCGAGAAACGACATGGGAGATAAGGCTCTATGTCGCAGAATTCTTCTTCACCTAAAATCGTAACCGATGCATGTTCATTAGCCATCTGAAACAACCAAGATCCGCATAGTTCGACTTCGCTAGGCCCGCAAAGATCTACCAAAGATGTCATCATATCGGCCCGAAAAGTTCGGAACATTTAAAGAATTCCCAACTTTGGCAATTCGAAGTTGGCGTAGACGCCTGCACTAATCGCTCGCTTCCATTTACATTCTTCCAATATCTCAGAATAAGGCGCTTGATAATCTACTATGTCGGGGTCAGCCATCGATCTGGACGATGGAGTACGAGCCAGCCATCAAATAAGTATACGTGAAGTTCTACTTTGACAATTGGATGTCGCTAGAAGACCCTTTGCCCTTATGTAAAAACCTAGACTATCCGCCGGAGTCCACCATGAATATCCGCCACCATTGCCTAAGAAGAGAAAGGCGACGACCGTGACCATTTCAACGGCCGGAAAAGCACTTCTAAAGGCGCAGATCCAAGATTGGTGCGGACTACACATTTCTTCAACCGTGATAGCCAAGTAGCCCGCCAAGAGAGTTTGTGGTTTGATCTCGCTGCCACAAGAAAGTCTCAAACTTCGCCCCTTAGGAATTTTGCCTCAAAGATATGGGGTAGTGAAGGATTGGGCATTGATCTTTGCAATCGCCTTGTTGATGACGTAAGGAGTGGCGTTTCTCGCTCACTTACATCCTCAAGTATCCTCTAAGTTCGAATAGATAATCGGCGAACCGCTTATGACTAATCAGCGAAGCCTCCTAGCCTTCACGCCAATCGCCGCTATTGCAGCCTTGATAGTGGCAAGTTAGCTCCTACGCACTTCATAAACAGTGATTCTTCTTTCATTTCCTTCAATCGCCGATTGCCGGAAAATATTCTTGATATGGTGCTTCACCCATTGGAAGACCGAAACCTTCATCATTTCATGAAGTGGTAGACCCAATCCCCATTTTTCGCCGTGAAAGTTGCTATTCTGGGTTGTAGATTTCAAAGAATGCGAGGAAATGATACGAGCCGAGGAATTCCATACATGCTAGCACGGATGGGAACATATAATCCACTTTTGAGTTCCCACTCCATCTGGCCGAGAACGTAAGTCCATCCAGGTCCACCATCTCCCGGCAGAGAATGTACCCAACCGGCACCGATGAGATTTCTTAGAGGCAACTCCCTTCCTATTTTGGCTAAGCCATTCTTCAAGGTGTCGCTTTGACCATCAGCTTCATTATGAGGTGTGGCCATGACCTACAAGGCCCGTAAAGCACCAACGTAATTTTTGTCACTAGAACCCGAACAAAGATCTTTACCAATATATCCGCAGCGTATGCTCCATATCCTCACCAACCTCCAAGACATATTTCTTAATCGATAAATTGCGCAAAGCAAGAGTGAATGATGCCGCAAATGGAGGTAAATAAAGATTAGAGCCATCACCTTCATCTGACCATGGTTGGTCGAGCGGATAAGGCTTTTGGATCGCGAGAATCCCCAAATAAATATTGGACTTCCTCATTATCTCTGTGGATCAGGCATTTTTGTCGATGGGGCGTCGGTGATCATTCTTAAGTAAATCCGGCGATCACCATGTTCTACGCTTCCAATAATGCGGGCATTTGGACCGGCGGAGGAGCATCGATCACTAGTGGCATCTCTTGAGAAGAGGAAAACAGTACGTGCAAATCCACTTGGCTCATGAACATTGAATCTGTAGGGAAACTCAAGCGCAAAGCACATATACTTATAAGTGCAGGTTAAAATTAACATCAAAATGGCTAAGTGTTGGGACGACTTCGCCGCATGGCGAGGCGAGTTCAAAGGCTGCCTCGCCCGGCGATGAGACAATCCAAGCTGTCATATGGCCGAGGCAGTCTGACTGACTTCGCCCGGCGAGAGCGGTTTCAACTACCTCGCCGGCGGCGAAGCGATCAAGCTATCTCGCCCGAAGCGAGGCGACCTCGACCGCCCATAAACCGGAGACAATCGAAGCTTTGTTCGTTGATTTGGCGAATGTTGGCTATGCACAAAACACTTGTTTTAGCCAGATCCACACAAGGAGGACCTGACTCTTCTCAAATGCCTCCATGAGGAGAACAAATGAGGATTTTATACAAAATGCAAACTTTTCAACCCAAAATAAGTGCATATATAGAAGAACTCACCCAAAAGGCGGCGGTTGGTTCTTGACATCGAGGTTTGAGAGCGGTTTACCCTTGGGGACCACGAGATCTCTTGGGAGACATAGTAAAAGATTTGATTTTGGGCGAGAACAAAGGTCGGTTTTGATGAAACTTAGAGCAAGAAAAAGCTTCGAGGCTTAGGGTTTGATGAAGAGGCTTGGATCGTGAGAGGATCGAGGGAAGCTTCGATTTTGTGAGGGAGAAATCGAAGCAAGCGAAATCTCAAAAGCAGGCGAAACCCTAGATCTAAAAGAGGGTCTTTGGGACTAATTTGAGGAGTTTGAGGGGATTCTTGGGTTAGTAGAAGATCAAAATAGGGTTTGGGAAGGTTTAGAAAATTTTGAAGTCTGAGGAGGATATGTTATGGGGTTAAAACCTTGGGTGTCGGGTTTATAAAGTCAGGCGCAGCTTCACTCTCTTTGGCGAGACACTTTATCTGCCTCCTCAAACTCTTTGGCGAGACACCTCATCTGCCTCGCTCAAGTCATTCAAGCGAGACACCTCATCTTGCTCGCTCAAGTCCTTTGCGAGACATCTCCGTTGCCTCGCTCAAACTTGCTAGCGAGACACTTAGTTGCCTCGCTCGTTTCTTCAAGTGGGACAATTCGGATATTGATAATTATTCTGCAGGATTCAAGGCGGTATATTCAAGACAAATTGGTTCCATATTCCATATAGAAGCTTTCTGGAAATCGATATTGACCGAGACGGCCTTTTCTGAATGATTCTCAAGGCATTCAATGCAACCCAAGTGGTGACTTTCAAGATGAAGATGATTAGTCAAAATGGAAGCTTGACATTTCAATTCATTCGGTTATTGATCCCAAAATATGGTCGTGATGGCGTAGCCGAGGGTTGGCTGAAGCAAAACCGCAGGCCTCTTCTACAAAGTTCAAGATGAGCGAAGTAAAGCATCTTATCCAAAGTATTCCAGACCCTTGACAAAATCTGAGGCGAAAACTTTGGAGGGTATCTGTGAGGCATCAAAAATTGTGAAGAACCTCAAATATGACTAAATTATGAGAAGATCGAAGGACAACGTCGTTGAAATCTCAAGTCAACATGAGAAGATTGTGTCTTTCTGATCAGGAACAGGTTTCTTCATATGCCAGCGAGACACTTGTTCATGTCTGGCGTTGGCGAGACGCTTGTGTGTCTGCTTCTGGCGAGACACTTGATGATTCGCCATGGCGAGACACTTTGATGTTGTCGCTAATAGCGGAACACTTGTGGTTACCTCGCGGGCGAGAACACCTTGATGTATCGCAACTAGCGAGGCACTTACTGTGTCTGAAATGCGAGACACCGAGAATCACCAGCGGGCTCTTGAAGGGTCAAATCAATGCGATGGGGCCCACTTGACTATAAAAGCAAAGGCGTTCGAATACTTTAATGGGTTATCTGTGAAAATCGCCCACTGGCGTGATTTTAGGCATTTAATCGTGCAAAAGCGGCCGAAACAGGCAATGAAGGGCGACCTTGCCTCCGCCCAGTCGGCGTATCTGCCATGGCGAAGGCGGCCGACTCGCCGCCCGGCGAATGGCATATGGCGGCTCGGTACCCAGCTATGCTAGAATGTCGGCACTTATGACACTTTGTTTCTTGAGCGTTTCCCAAGGCTATAAATACCCTCGATCCACTTGGGCGGGGATCGGCATTGGCAATGGAGATCAAACAAAAATCGAGCTTTGTAAGGAGAGATCAAGCTTCCAAAGTTCAAGAACACGGTCCAAGCGGAGATTCCTCGAGATTAAGCTTTGCCTTAATTCTTGGGAAGAGTAGATATCTTACTTTGCTAAGATATTTCTTGAAGTTCTTGTTTCCTTCGAAGCATCAACTAAACCGTCGATTCGATGCCTGATGGTCCACGGATTAGCGTCCGACGCAGGAAAAGTCCCACAAAAGCAGAATCTACACTTGTAGTATCTTTTGTTGAGTTTGTAAAGTTATCTAAATTCTTTGTAGCGAGAATAAAAGTGTAATTTTTCTCAAGTTTTGCAATGGAATCAACTTCGACCCAAACAATACTCGATTATATCGCCAATATGAAGCGATGTCCTTTTGAAGAAGGTGGAGAAATTGGACCGGCGATATTCATTTCCCCGTTTCAAATGGCGGGCGTGGCGGTAGGATGCAAGTGTTCGGAGGTTGGTGAAGGTAATTAGCATGTATTTGCGCATGGCATCGTTTAGCGTAAGCCGCTGGCATCCCTTACCATCGTCGGCCAATAATGCTTAGAGTGCGGCCGGTCCCATAACTTAGGTCGAGGTTGGTGTGCTCCTACACAAACCGTCATGAGCTTCTTTCAAGACTTGCTCTGCTTCCTTAGTTGACGGACATCGAGCGGTAACCCATCATATGACCTTCTATACAAAGTGCAATTGGGAATCATAGTAAAATCTTGATGCTCGTCGGAATCGACTCCCTTTCTTTTATGTCTTGGGCAATATCCCATGCAAGACATAGTCGATGATCGAGAACCGCCGGTCTCGTGCTTCAAGTGACTTAGGCTCGTCTTATTGCCGCGAATCGTAATGCATATTTTGGCGAAATAGTTGCCGACTAGTCACACTAACTGGCGGAGTAGCATTCTCGAGGCGAGGGCTAAGCGTAGGCTGCAAAGAGCGCCAGGTACTGTCTGCATAAGTGTTCATAAGCGGGGTACATGACCAATGTAAAAGCTTTCAAAGGGTCATTAAAGTTATGGCTGGCATGATGAGGATAAGGTCCTGTGCACGACTTGTTCTCCTCTTAGTTGTTTCACGACTGGCTGTGAATCCCAAATGCTTCAAGGTGCTTCCGCCAAATGTTTGGCTATGTCGAGACCAATCAATAGCATTATACTGCTACGTTATTGGTGCATGGTTCGATAACGACCGCATTTCGTGGTATCCGTGGTTTTGCGGAGATATCACTACTACCCCCACTCCGGCTACAGCGGGGCCGTCGAGGGTTGCTCTCGAGCTCGTCAAGAACAAGCGCCGCCACTTTCGCTTGGAGACGGATTAGCTTCATAAGGTTCATCGGCATGTCTTGATACAATTCGACTTTCCCTTTCAATGGATGATTAGCCATAAGATCACACCAGACTTGACCCTTCATAGCCTGAGGTTTGAAGTGAATGTCGTCTTGAGATAATAACAATGCCCATCTAGCCATTCGACCATTCAACGTGCGGTGGGTCATGAATACATTATAGGGTCAATTTTGGAGATGGCGTGTATGGTGTCCCACTAGATAGTGCGCATCTTTTGGATGGCGAAGACCAAAGCCAAACATTCCTGAATGGGAGGATATCGATACACCGGCCCAGGATTGTCCTCTTGAGGTAATAGATTGCTGTTGCGTGGCCATTGTCATCGTCTGTGCTAAAAGACACGCTACTTTCAGCGGCGGATGTAAATCGAAGGGCTTTCTGATTTAGGTGCAACTAACACGGGGGATTAGAAAGATATGTTTTGATCTCTTGAATGCCTTAGGCAATCTTCATCCCAAGCGAGCGATACACCTTTCTTCATGAGCTTGAGAATGGTTGACATTTCCCGATAAATTGGAAATGAATCTGCGAAATAAAGCCCTTGGAGACCACGAAGCTCGAGGCTTCTAGGAGATGGAAGTTCTTGGATAGCTTTGACTTTATCAGGGTCAGTATTATACCGTCTGCTGTGACCGAACCCTAGGAATTTGCCACTAGACATCCCGAGAAAGACTTAGTTGGGTTCATCTTGGTGATGTGCGCATTATCTCAAATCGTCCTCAAGTCGTGTAAATGATCACTTTTGTGGCGACTCTTGACCACTAAATCGTCATTAGCATTCTCTTCTTCTTAGTAAATGTTTTGGAAGATAGTGAGTCATAACTACTGCGATATGTAGCCCTGCGTTTTTCAAGCCGAAAGGCATAAGCGTATATTGATATATTCGGCGGTGTTGGGCTTGATGTGCTTTTCATCATCGGGTGCATTTTGATTTGATTGTACCACGAAAAGCCATCCATAAAGACATCCTTTCAAACCCACCGTGTTATCGGCGATAATATCCGTGATTGGTAAGGAAAATCATCTTTCGGACATCTTTGAATTTAAGTCGATAGTCAGCGCGGTCGGATCATCGCTTTTCTTTAAAGCGGGTACTATATTGGCTACCCAATGAGTGTTGAACCTCGAATGAACCACCTTTTTCATCGGCTTCTCGATTTCTTTCTCAATGGCCTTCATGACACGAGGGCAAATGCGTCGTTCTTGTTGTTTAGAGCTTAGCGCTGGCTCGATATTAAGGCAATGCATAGCCACTCGAGGTCTAAGCCGGCATATCTTCATAACTCCAGCGAAGACATCGATATATTCGTACCAAGCGATAAGGCTCTCCTTTTCTTGGTGTCAAACTATAAGCTTATGAATATGGGCTTGGATTAGCTTCATCCCCATATCAACTCGGACTATTTTGTCATGGTGGGCGGTTCTCGTTGTTCAAAGCGATGTTCCCATTGCATTCCAATTTGATTTCGATGGATCCTCGAATAGCGGTAAGAGATCATCTTCTTGAATCTCTATTGGATCAAGCGAGGTCATATTAAGGCCATCGAGGGACCTAATTTCTGTCCTATCGTCGGAATCGAAAGGCTGCCCGAAGATGAGTGATCGACTCACCCTCGATTATTAGCGTGCCGCGATGCGGTGACTCATATCGACCCTACGAGTTTTATGATAGTAATCATCGAGGGACATAAGCGGTCGGATCGGTGTCACGATGCCTTTAAGTAACTTAGTCCTTCTTTGCGAAGGAAATCATACCATTTTCATCAAATTTGCCGTTGGCGAAGTTTGAGAGTAGGGTTCCTTTTCCTCTGTTTTGGGCTGCTCTAGCTTTCGTTTGTGGCGGTGATTGACCTTCCCAAGGATAATGTCTTTGATCGCTATTCTGGTTGGTATCCACAAAAGCGGCTCGCGAAGAGTCATTATGCCTTTGGGTCATCATGAGCGGCAGAGTTGGCATGTGCGATGTAGGTTGACATCTAGCAGTGGCGAATTCGACATTAAGTCGATTATGACTTTTAACACCGGTCGTAAGCTAAATCATAATCTTCATTGAAAGCGGCGATATCGTCATCGGGATCATTGGTCGATTACAAAGGGTTTTACATCATTGAACACAACTCCTTGTTGGACTCTATGTCGGCCTCATTTCATTGTCATAGTCCTCGATCAATGGTTCATCGGTTTGGCCCTCCTCAAGGTAGTGGGCGAGAATCGGTAAAATAATTCTCCACACCTTTGAATGGTTGCCTTTCGCGACCAATGTTTTAACCATCCCTCTTCATCTACATACTTCATGCATTGATGCAATGTAGGCGGAGACGATCAAGTTTTCATGGATCGAGTTGACCCAATAGCAAATTATAGGATGTATCATCAATGGCGTAGCGGGTGGCGTCGTCTTCAAGTCTCTATCGGCATCGAGTTTGATTTTGCCCAAGGGCGAGGTGGTGGCATTGAAACCGTAGATGGTAGTCGGTTGTCGCTAAGCGATGCGGTATCGAGATGTTGTATAATTCTCAATGGGATAATACTCAATCGAGATCTGGATCAACTTGAGCTTCGGTTGATCCGGACGAGATATAGCAGGTAAAATATATGGCCTATCATGCTTGGGTTCTTCACTTGCATGTCCTCAGGAAAAGGTAATGCAAGGTATTGGCCCTCAAGACACGGTGACATTGGCGCAAACTTACGGTGAGCTTTAAAATGGCGAAAGGCCGTTGTCCGCCATGCTTCTCGGAGCTTCTACGGTAGATTGAGCGTAAGAGTTCAAACAAAGTGATCCTCGCCGGGATGTTGGAAGTTGGGCTAAAACATCGGCTGGAAAGGGCCTTCAAAGTTCCGTGTGTCCTTCTGGCTTTGTTATGCCGGACCTCCCTTGTTTGGGCTCACCAAGCTGGCGCTTTCTTTGCTATGTCGGTGTTGCCTCGGGATACTCCTAAGAACTCCTTTCCACAGCGGGTATGTGGCTGATGCAGTCGGCGTGGCGGGATGATTGCTCCTTTTAAGCGCCGAGGTTCGTTACAAGTCTTCCCTTTGGACTTTGAAGAAGTCCATTGCTCATCGATAGCAAGTCGGGGTGAACCCACATAATTTAAGCCTTCGGTGGTGTAGGGACCATACCTTGTTCCTCCCGTTCTTTGGAGGTCAAAGTTCACAACTCGGCTTCCGCGAGAGTTGGCTTTACTCCATCTTGCACTTGGAATTCGAAAATCACCAAATTGGAGGCGACCATGTTTGCGGACACCTTCTTCGATCCTCTGCGAGTCATAACACCTCTAACAAGACTTGGATCTTGTCCCTCAAAGCGTAGCATGACCACTGTCGGTGGTGTACCATTCGATGGTACATCACGTATTTTGGATCATCCGTCCTTGAAGCTTCCTCCGGCTTCCTCATTTAGAGGCGTGATCTTGTTCATTTTGAGTAAAGTTTTAAGGATTGGTATGACTGGTCATCCTTAAAGTCATACTTCCTCGAGGGCGGTTTGTCAAAACATTGATTTACGCTTGAAGGGTCTCGAGTAAGTTGGGTCTCCACGGCCAAAGTCTCCTTCCCCTTGATTGCTTTTGAGGAATAAAATTGTTACGATTACCCCCTTTTATGGCGAGAATCACGGGGTTCCTCGGCCGATCCTCGAAGCATGTTCTCAACTTGCTCCCCTTGCCTCACCAAGTCTCTCCAGTGTGTGCTTGCGCATCTTGAAAGTATGTTGGCGAGAGGTTGGCTCGCACATCCGATGAATGTGGCCTGGTGGGAATGCAAAGATAGATTAGATAAACGGCGAAAGTCTTGCGGGATTCCGTCTTCTTTTGCTTTTCGACCGACAAAGTGGCCATAGACACCTCGGTGTCATCATTGAAAAATCGGGCCATAAAAGCCTACGCACATCTTTCCAAGAGTTGATAGAACCGGGCTCTAACCTTGAAACCACCGGCGACTCCCTTAAGAGTCTTGATGAATAGTCGGGTCATAATAGGATCGTTACATTATATGCCGGTTTAGCTTGGAAATAGTAGATGTGTTGCGACGGAGAACTTCGTCCAGTGCGCTAGGTTAAGTGGCTTGAATTTTGGAGGATATGGGACATTATCCCATTCTATAGGATATGGCCTCGCCACTGACTCATTAGATTGCCCTTGGAGTTTAAGGGCATCCGTACCTGGAAATCCCACAACATATGATCCTGCTCTTTCGTGCAGTTCGATTCGCTTCGATGACATTGAGTGAACATCATGATCCCGTCGTAGCCTTCTTGCCCGATTTGGATCCTCCTTGCGTCCATCTTCTTCTTGCCCACAAGTTTCTCCATCATCATTTCTAAAGCGTCGATAGATTCTTGTTTGCGCCAAGAATAGTAGCTTGTTGCTCTTCAATTCTTCGTCATCTCTTCTTTCGGCCATGAGGACACTTGCACGATCACTAAAATTAGTGAAGGTTGAGGCGTAGCGATGCGGAGTTCTCAAATTCTTCGGTACCCCGACCAATTGGCTATAGTCAGCGGGATTGTCACTCCCGTACGAAGGCGGGTTCCTCGATAAAGCGCTATTGATTAATGCGCCGTAACCACAGGAATATTCGGTCGGGCGACTTCGGGGCTGTTGGGGTCTTGCTCGCTTTAACCATGTTAATAGTCACTCAGGAGAATGACCACAGCGGACTTGTTTCTCATGGTGAAACGCTTCGTCTAGTTAGCGGGTCCGATAATCGTTCAAAACCGAAGGTTGGAGTGATCGATGAACATTGGGGCATCGCGAAGATAAGCTTCTCCACGTGCAATGAGTTGCATATGACTAACATCAGCTTGCGTGGTAATCCGGAGATCGAGTGAGGCGTTCCCCAGTTGATTCTAAAAAGCGAGCCTCGTATGAGTGGCCCTCCGTCGAGTTTGGCGACCACAGGCGTGGCTGCCGTTTCCTTTGGCTCTGGCGAAGCTTATGGCGAGTTATTTGTCATGATGGCGAGTCCGTCATTCGGCGCTTCCTGGCGAGTTCGTCCGCCTTGATGACACCCGTATGAGGTTCATGATGGCGAGGTTCATCATTTTGGCGCTTGTTATGGCGAGGTTAGTCAGCGAGGCGATGTTCGTCATGTTGTTGGCGAAATGCGCCAGCGAGCGAGCTCACCTCTTTCAAGGGACCTCACATTGTTGGCGAGGTTAAGCCACTGGGCAGGCGCTCGCCAGCGGCGTTAGTCTTCGGAGCGAGGTTAGCGGCTAGGCGGCGTTAGCCAAGGCGAGGCTCACCTCTTTCAAGGGACCTCACATTGTTGGCGAGGTTAAGCCACTTGGGCGAGGCTCGCTGGCGAGGCGGCGTTCGTCTTGCGAGATGAGTTCGCGGTAGGGGCGGCGTTAGTCATGTAGGCGAGGCTACTTTGAGCGGCGTTAGTCATGTAGGCGAGATTCGCACACAGGCGTTGCCTATGAGTTCGCGGTAGGCGAGTTAGCGTGGCGACGATCTTGTCTGAGCGAACCCTTTGATGATAGCGAGGTTAGTTGTTGATTTTCTCTGCGGTCGATAGTGGAATCCGTCCAGCGAGACGGGCTCGAAGCTGCGTCGGCGAGCTTGGTTACATCGGCCCGTTATGCAGCGCGTCGAGTGGACCGTCGAAGGTTCATTCTTCCCATAGGCGGCGAGGCTCGCCGAAGCCAAACGGCTAACAACATCGAAGTTGACTTGGGTTGCTTAACAACCCACTTCTTAACCTGGCGGCTAGCTTTGGAGCCTTGTCCTTGAGAGGCGGTTTCGTCGAGTTTACTCGAGAGGATTCAAGCGAAGCGAGGCGTCTCATCGAGACTTCGGCGACACTTGCGTGTCTTCAGCGGGCTAGATGCCCGGAAGAGGAACTCCTGCGTACTTACCGTGTCGAATTCGATAACCAAGGTTTGAACCGGTTACGGCGCAATCTTGTGCGATTGCGCCACCACCGATTCATCGGAATGAATGGTTTTCCCCTTATGGTAGCCATCTTACGTAGGGTTGAAAAATATTTATTGATTGAATGAATGTATTACAATCAAATTCTCGATTCTGAGAGGAAGAGGAGGTTGATTTGACTCCTCTTTTGTATGGAGTTCTTGGTGGCGAGAGGATGCTTCACTCGATGCTCAGTGAGGTTGCTTCCGTTGGCGATCGGACCAAAGTGCAGATGATCTAGAGGTTGTTGGAGAGGTTCTTGATCTCTATGCGCTGAAGTGTTGAGCTCCAAAGTTCTCGAACCTCGCTTTTGCGGCTAGCGATTGGGCTTTTAGCTATTTAATGGAGCTGCCGCAGTAATCGTGCGGCTGCTCTGATGCTGCGGCTGCTGATTAGTGGGGCGCTTACGATAAAGCGGTCTTCTTTCGCGATAGCAGCGGGTGGCGAACCTCGTCAGACTCTGGTGCTGCTGGCGAGCTTCGTTTGAATGTCGAGGTTCACTGCTGTAGGCGAACCTCGGTTGAGCGTCGGGGTTCCAGCGCTGTAAGCGAACCTCGGTTGAATGTCGAGGTTCGCTGGCTGTGGCGAATCTCCGGTTGAATCTTGAGGTTGAATGTAGTTCCTTGCGTGGCGAACCTCGGTTGAATGTCGAGATTCACTGCTGTAGGCGAACCTCGGTTGAATGTCGAGGTTCACCGCTGTAGGCGAACCTCGGTTGAGTGTCGAACTTCACTGCTTGGCGAACCTCGTCTGAGTGAAGAGCTTCGCTGCTTGGCGAACCTCGTCCGAATGAAGGGTTTCGCTTGGCGAACCTCGGTTGAATGTCGAGCCTCGCAATGGCGAACCTCGGTTGAATGTCGAGCCTCGCTGCAATGGCGAACCTCGCTGAATGTCGAGCCGCAATGACGAACTCCTGCTGAATGTCGAGCCTCGCTGCCATGACGCTGTAGGCGCAGCCTCGCCAAACTTTGAGGTTGTGGGCGATTTTGGCCTATGGCGCACGAAGCTTCAAGCACGCAGTGAGCTCGCTCTACGGGCGAAGCCTTTAACATACGTAAGAGCGGTCGTAACTCTCAAACCGTATGTCGGAATTGGACGAATTATATATGAAAATCGACTATCTCGACGAGACGGAGCCAATTGTTGCAGTCGTTTTGCCCAATTCCTTCCGGTTCGAGACATCAGCACTTTTGTCTATTTTGTAAAGTCAAGCATTCAGTGAACTTAACCTTTAGGCGGCCCGACTTCACCGGATGGACTCCTTAAGCTCTTTTGCTCACCCCGAAGTTGTCGTGTGCAGGATTAAGGCAATTTTATTGCCTACATGGTGAACAAACACGGGATCTCGTTATATCGGTGATCCTCGCGGATTCTTTGCCCGCCGGACTTTTGTGTCCGTGGACCGCTAACTCGATCCGAAAGTGGAGATCTAGATAACGAGATCTGCGACCGAGTGCTTATTTCACGAAGGAAATAAGACGCCGAGGATCAACTCACGGCGAGTGATCGCCGAGCGGTGAAATCTACTAGGAGAAATCACACGCCGCCTCGAGACTAAGACGGCTTAGCCTAGAGGGTAATCCGCGAACTTGACCTAGACCGGCGCAGACTCGAGCCGATCCTCTACCTCGTTAGTAACTGGGCCGCAACGAATTCTCTCTTGATCCAATCTCGCCTTCTCTCCCGATCAACGCCGGTTCAACCTCTATCTCCGTTCCACTGCCGCTCCTCATTGCCCAAAGTCCGCTCCAAGAAGCTCCCCGAATCGGCCTCCAAGAATCCACCGAAGCTCTTCAAAGTCCGCTTTTTCTCCAAAAAAAGATCTCCAAATTCCCCAAGCTCTCCACCGCCCTCCTATTTATACAAGTCGGGACTTGTGCCGCTCAGGTTGCCTCGGCCAAAGTGGCCGAGAGGTGCTCTGCCAAGTGGTCGAGGTGCCTCGCTAACCGTGCCGAGGTGCCTCGGTTAGTTAGTCGAGGTGCCTCGGCACGCAGGTTCAAACGAATACGAGGTTCGAGGTTCTAAAGGAACCGAGGCTCGCCAAACTAATAATGCAGGTTCGACCAATGAACCGGAGGTTTGCCGCCAGGAACCGAGGTTCGCCAAAATGAACCGAGGCTTCGCCAAGCGAACACGCGACTCGCCAAATGCGCAGGTTCGCCAAAAGCGCAGGTTCGCCGGCTAGCGGTTCGCCAAAAGCATGCAGGTTCGCCAAAATGAACCGAGGTTCGCCTGCATCAAGCAGGTTCGCCACAAGGAACCGAGGTTCGCCAAAATGAACCGGGCTTCGCCAAGTGAACACGCAGGCTCGCCTAATTACGCAGGTTCGCCAAAAGGCGCAGGTTCGCTAAAGCATGGTTCACAACAGCGAGGTTCGCCAAAATGAACCGAGGTTCACTGAGGTTCGCCAAGAGGCGCAGGTTCACTAAAGGAACCGAGGTTGGCTAAACAAATGAGGTTCGCCAGAGGAACCGAGGTTCGCCAAAATGCGCAGGTTCGGCCAAAAGGAACCGAGGTTCGCCAAAAGGAACCGAGGTTCGCCGTGGCGCGAGGTTCGGGCCAAAAGGAACCGAGGTTCGCCAAAAGGAACCGAGGTTCGGCGCAGGTTCGCCAAGACGCAGGTTCAAATGAGCTTAGGCCGCCAGTGAACACAAGGCTCGCTAAAATGGCGCAGGTCCGCCGGCGCGACGTCCGTATCATCTCGATGGGTTGTCATTCACAATCCTCGTCACGAAGCTGGTTTCGGGATCTTGTAAGTATTTTTAACGCCTACAAAGAGTTAACATGTTCTTTTCAAAACTTTTAATTAAATTTCTAAGTTAGACTTAGTTTTTATAACTATAATGAAAAGATTTTCTAAGAGATTTACTTTGGATTATACATAAAAGTATTTTCTTAACTAAAACTAGCTTCAATTAGATTGTTTAAATATATCGTGAATTAATTATAATGCTGACTTCTTCAAATGGCAAGTTGACCAAATTTTATGGATATATTCACCAGAATCTCAGACTACAACTCATCCCTCTAGATAATCTAGGGTTTAAAGACTTGTTGTACATACTAAATACAAGAATTCCTTCGAAAGTGAGTTAGAAATTTTACTTTCTTTCATTTCCATTTTCTTTCGTTGCTAGAGGACTAGTAAAAGTTTAGGTGTGGGGGTATTTGATCATCACATTTTATTACACTTTTATACCCTAATTATCTATTATATTTGAATAGATATATTATTAATAACATGTTTTATCTTAATTTGTAGGTTAATGAAGAATTAATGAATAAGAGCCCAAAAAACTAAATTTCCTTATTTTCTACCATCTATTGAAGCCCAATATCAAGCCAAGAGGAGGCTCACAAAAGTCAATGGAACCAAGAAGAAATCGGGTGAACAAGTCAAGAAAATTCATAGTTCACTTACAAACCAATCGGTCCACCAACTGATTGGCCAATCAGTCGACCAACCGATTAGCCAACCGATTAGTTCCTAACTGAAATAATGAACGGTTGCGAATTAATCATTGGAGCCCAAGCCAAATCCAATGGCTCTTGTTGAGTACTGTAGGCTATAAATAGGGGTAGAGGGTGAGGGATTTGAGTGTGAAAAATTTTATAATAATCTCTATTTGGAGAAGAGGGTTACTCTTAATTGAGAAGATCTTCTAAAATTATAAACATTATTTGCAATTAAAAAAATAATTTTTCCACCTTTTAAATTTTTTTCTTCTTCATTCATGAAGATGAATATGAAGATTTTCTTTGAAGGAGATAACCCCCAGAATGTAAGTTTTATTTTTCTCTTTAATTTTTTTTTTAGAAATTTATATTTAGGATTTTATTTTCTTTTTATGTTGGTAGATTAGATTTATTTTCGTGTCTTGTAGTTTAGATTTACTTTCATGCTCTTTTATTTTATTATTTATTTTTCATGCTCTTTTATTATTTTTATGCATTTTTCTTTTGTAGTGTAGATTCACTTTTACTCTTTTTTTATTTTTATTAGTTAGATTTTCTTTATGCTTAGAGTTTAGATTTTCATTTTCTTGCTCTTGTTCTTATTTTTGTAGTTAGTTTTTTTTCTTATAGTTTAGATCTCTTTTCTTTTGTTCTTTTATGTTTTTATTCTTATTTTTATTTTATAAAATGAGGAACTAATTTTGTAGGAATTCTAGAATTATATGAAACTAGTTTATTTTCTTTTATAATTTGTAGATTTCTCTCTTGTGCTTAAAATGATCATGCTTAGGATAGTCAACTAGAGAACTAATTAGTAGAAGAAGAATTTGATAATCTATGCTTATCTTGAGTAGTTTGATAGGTTATGCTTATGAATTTTAGAATTACTATCTAGTTGTTCTTCTTTTCATTAATATTGATTTTACTTGAATGATAATTTGATAGGTTATGATTTTAAGTGGTTTGATAGTCTATGCTTAATAAATCTCAAGTAAAATATGATAAAAAGAGAGTAGTTTATAAATCCTAAATGAAATTAACTAGTGGATTCAATTCTAGATCCTTATCTTATCTACTTGATTTTTCTCCGCCTTACTTGCTTTGATTTTGCTCTTTTGATTATTTTCTTCTCTTTTGATTTTATTCTTTTCTATTTTCTTTATTTTTCCCTTTATTTGTTCTCATTTGTCTTTATTGTCACTCTCTTTCTCCCTATTTTTGGTTTCCTTTTATTTGCAAATAATCACACTCTTTATATCTCTTCATTATCACTCCTAATTGTCCACACACAACTCTAGGATCCAATTTAGAATTTTTTCCTACACATGTTCATCGTGGGATTGACATTGTAACTATACAATAACTTGATTGTGCACTTACAATCTCAACACTATCTTCACAATACATCATGTTGAATTTGTAACAACGTGATTTTTCGATACCTATTTTTTTCAATATTAAAATACTAAATGATATTTTAGATATTTGAATATTATATTTAATCATATATATATAATGATAGAGGTTATTAATATTTAGTTAATAATATTATTAGATTAATCTCTACAAAAATATCATGATTACATATATAATATTTGATTTGTATTATTAATACATGATTGGTGATATTAGTTCCACGTGCCTTTCTTTATCCATGCATGCATACCCTAACCTAACTATTACTATATATATATATATATATATATATATATATATATATATATATATATATATATATATATATATATATATATATATATATATATATTTTCTTTCCACCCGCCCACCCCTCTCCATTACCCTCTCCCTCTCTTTCGTTCCAGATCCATCCATGTCCATCCACCTGTCAGCCGCCGCCTCAACCTGGCTTCCGGCTTCCACCTGCTCACCAGCCTTTCCCTCTCCCCCGCCTGTGCACCCCACCGCCCTCCTGCTCACCACTCCACAAGATCCGCCCGCGCCTCCTCCATCTCGTGACCGCCCTCAACCTCTCCTCCCCCTCATCTCCTCATCGCATGGATCTCCTTGCCATAGCCATTTGTGACCACGGCCATTCGACCTCGATCTCGGTCGCCCGTCCACGGCCATCAGCGCCGAGCCCACCCGGCGGCGGTATGCGTGTCGAAATCGCGGTAGAGCCGCGTCGATTCGTTCGACGATATCCCAGAGTAAGATCCATTACTTTGACTTATATTTATAATTTTTAGATTATTTATGAATTATTATGTGTATAGAATGATTATGATATATTATGAACTGCATGGGATTTCACGATGATAATTTTATTATTGTTAGTGTGATTATGTGATGTATTATTGAATAAGGAAAATCGAACTATTTATAAAATGAGTTTATTTTAGAAAAGGATTTATCAGAAATAACTATCTAAAATATTATTTAGAATAAGCGTGAGGAAAATAATGTTTAAAAGCATTATTTTGTAAAAGGATTATTTTAATTATTAGATTTATTGTAACATGAATATTTGAATTATTAATTCATTATTTAAAAATAATATTTTAGAATAATGATGATGAAAATCTAATTCTAAAATTTTGGAAAAAAAAGATTATTTTGAATTATTTAATTATGACCGTATAATAATGATTATAAAGCGTAACATTTCATGTATGAAACATCGTTATTTTCAGTTTCGTTTGACACGGTTATTAAGCTACATGATATCTAGTTATCGATAATTTTTATGAGGCGTTCGAGATTTGAGTAGTGAGGTATTGATGATTTCGGTTTTCATGTGTATTTAACTATTCATAGATATTGTTAACGCATACCGTATGTTGTTCATAATTATTATTCTTGTTTTATGAACGTTTTCATGCGTCTGTTATGCTATTTGATGTTGCGTAGAGTCGGTCACATTTTCACTATCTTGTTGCATTGAGAAGCGGTTAGTAGTTCATGACTTAGGACTTGTCGTCATGAGCGAGACTTAGTGACATGTGTGAGTTGTGTTGACTATGATTAGGAGATGAACGGTGTCCGTTTGACCGTATTGTTAACTTGTAATTACTCGAGACCTTAGGATGGGGAAGTCGGGGTTCATGTTATCGGATGTGAATGTTGATGTATCTTCGGACTTGCTCCAAGTGAATCGTTTAGCGCGGGATTGGTTTGTTGGGCGGTGAATCGTTTTATGCGTGGCGGTGAAATCGTTTCGTCACGAGTCCGCTTGTGTCGGACAAGCGTATCAGTTGCGTGTAGTCCTTTGACCGAATCGTTTGCGGCATTGGAGTGCGTGTAGAGGAATATGAGCGATCCGATTATCAGAGTATATGAGCGTTGACTCTGTGAGATATAGACCGAGATTTGATATAGGATGGCTAGACTCTAACATCAAGTTGAGATATTTGACAGCTTAGGACACCTCGCTGTACGGACACATGAGTTGTACATGTTGATGCTTAATCCAGTTATATGTTCCATCCGTATAGTTCGGGTTAATATTTAGTTATCTACAACCGGAGACATATGGTATATACATGAGGGTTTTCTTATTTGATTATTTCGCCGACGCATCACGCCTCGCTTTGTAGATTTCTAAATATTAACCTCACCCGATTTACATGGATGGATAATCGATTGTTATACTTGGATCGCTCACAGCTTCTAATTACTTGCATTCATTTATATTTATTATTATACCGCCATTTCATCGTGGATCTTGCCGCAGTGTTATACACGCCGACGCATCTATTCTCTTGGTGTACGATTTAGATAACGACAGTCCAAGATGGAGAGGTATCGAGCCGAGTATTTCCAACAGAGTGCCGCACGTTGGGGTAGAAGAACCCACAAAAGCCTAGTCTTTTATTTTATGCAGATGTTGGACATTAGACTTCGCCATACTTTTCTTTAGTTCAAGATGTTCCGCTGACTATTCAGCTTTAGCTTTTATCCGATGTATTGAACTCTATTTATTTTTGTCCGATGATATTTCTTTTGGTGATATGTATCATGTAGTTCTCGATTTGTTTATTATATGACCTGTGGATCGTGGATTAGGAGACCTCGCGATTTATTATGATTATTGCTTGACGCCATGATTAGGTTGAGCGTAAAAGTTTTTATTTTACTCTCCTTGATCTAATACATCGCGCTTGTCCGATCCCGCTACCGGTAATTTGGGAAGTGCGGATAGAATTAGTGTATAGACATACACTTCTTCCTTTTGGGGTTTAATTTCTCATACCATTGAGAAGATGTGTGTGTGCGCGTGTGTGTTGTGTGTGTGTGTGAGCAATGCACCCACATGGACATAGTTATCCAAAACTGATCCTCAGTTGTCCATGGCTCATAAGGTGTAGACTGCACTAATCTAGAGGGTACATGGTTCAAAATATATGCTGCTATTAGTAGAGCATCTCTCTAAAACCAAATTAGTAGATATTCTGAACCACGTCTAGTAGAGTCATATTCCTTACTATTTTTTTTATAGAAAATAGGTTATTTATCAGCTATTTGACTTTTTACTTTTCTTGATATAGTTTCCTAAACTGCTAGATAGCTACTTTATCTCGCAACTAGTGCGCATAGTTATGATGCTTTTGCTTAGTGGATTATCCACCTTGTTGGTTTAGTGCTTGAAACAAGTCCACGCTCTCAATTAGGCATGAAATCAAATACACATGACCATAGATAGAGCAATAACCTATATCCATGAGGAATTAAGGTTCTCCACTTTTTACCTTAATAAATATCAGCCTACATATATCAGAGTGTATTAACTGCAATAGATTTGCTCTTAGCCTTGCCAAGAGACTTCCTAGTGATTTTACCAACAAGACTATACTCATAGGTGGATAGATATATCTTGGTACGAGATCGGCCCTAGTGAGGCTACATGTGTCTGACAATGTGACTTAGTCTACTATACCATAAATCAGATCCAATATTAATTCATGGTATAAGGCAAAATAGAACATAAATCCGATTTTCTAGTAATGAGTCACATTCTAAAATTAACTATGAGAAGTATGAGATTAGCTTGGTGTCCCGTACAAAGCAGAGAATTTATGAAGTGAACCAAAGTAAGTCACCCACATATGGGAAACTAACATAAATCCCACAAGGCTAACTATCGAGAGACGATTCTTCACCATAGTGGGAGTATTACAATATCTATTTGCTCCCCGAACTCAGACTAAAACTTATATACTTATTTGCCCAGCACCGCTACTTATTCCCCATCTAGATCTTTCTACTCCCATTCAGAACTTTTGAAACTCACGAACTTGTCTCTACCCTACAGATATAGTCCATGAGTCCCAAGTTTTCTTAGTTGTGCACCCTCATGTATGAAATGATTAGCTTGTCTATTGTTAAAAATAATTAGCCTTGCTCTTATTTGTTGGTTTCTTCACCCTTTTCACTAGCTTCTTTTATTTCAGAAGCCATTCTGAAAATCTCCTGGCATACTGCCGTGACTAGGCTCTTATCCTTGTGCATTGGGTATTCAGGTACTAAAATCGAAGCAGACATGTTAACCTTGAATACACTCAGGTGTTTACACTCTAACCTCACTTTCATTTGAACGTCATCAGATGTTGTCTCATCTATGATGTGCAATAAAAGTAACACATGTCTTTCAAAGAGTTTAGTAAAGCCTTGATGACCACCCTTGTCTGTAGTTATAGTAATCAATCTTGCTCTTATTTGTTGGTTTCTACATCCTTTTCACTAGCTTCTTTTATTTCAGAATCCATTCTAAAAATCTCCTAGCATACCGCGGCGACTAGGCTCTTATCCTTGTGCAATGGGAATTCAGCTACCAAAATCAAAGTAGACATGTTAACCTTGAATACACCCTGGTGTTTACACTCTAACCTCACTTTCATTTGCATGTCATCAGATGTTGTCTCATCTACGATGTGTAATAAAAGTAACACATGTCTTTCAAAAAGTTTAGTAAAGCTTTAATGATCGCCCGGATCTGCAGCTCCTAGCTCAATGCAGTTCTAGCTATCTCATGATCCTTATCACAATGTCATCATTTAAAGATGAAGTAGATGTTTTGCCTAGCAGTCATTTCATTTGAATCCAACTTAATAATACAAACTTCGGATCTGTAGGATCGAAAAAGTTTTGTTTGATACAAGATCGAGATCTTGAAGAGCTTGCTGCGGCCAGATCTACACAAAGCCAAAGCGGATTAAGGTAAGGTTTATCAGTTGCCCTCTAGACTAAGCCGTCTTAGTTTTGAGGGATAAGCTTGTGATTTCTCCTAGTAGATCTCACCCTCCGGCGATCCTCTCGCCATTGAGTGCGATCCCGTAGGCGCTGTTTCCTTCGTGAAACAAGCACCTCGAATCTGTAGATCTAGCACAGGATCGATCCTTGGTCCACGGACGAATAAAAGTCCGACACGGGCAAGATCCCACCTGGCGAGGATCGGGAAAATAGAGATCCTCGTGTTTGTTTAGGGTTTAAGTTGTAGCAATCGATTCTTTCATTGTAAGTCTTAAATAAAGGCGATCTTTTTCTTGAATTAGTTTGGTGTAGCAGATTCAATTGCAA